>MJUU01039254.1:43425-63028 GCA_002080025.1 Modiolus philippinarum
AAAAGGTAAAAAAGTGAATAAATCAATGGAAACAAACCACATCCAATAACCCAAATATCAAGAAACTAAAATTTTATAAGAAGACAAGGACAAGCCAATGACCAACATATTCCTGACTTGGGACAGGCGCAAAAATTGCGGTGGGGTTAAACTCGTTTTCTTGGATCCAAACCCTCCCCCTATGTGTGGTGAATGGCTAAAAATAAATACACAAAAAGACTCACAGTAAAAATCAAACTAGAAAAAAGTCCAACTTACCAAGACGAGTACCCTTACAATGAAGTACATAAAACATGAAGACAATACACACAGGTACTGTCTGGACAAATACTCACAGTTACTGACAGCTAGCTAAGGACATAATTTCCGTTGACTATGGTATCAAGCCTTCTTACATATGAAATTTCAATTGAAATACTTCTAAATGGATTTGGTATAACAACATCATCAATTATGAAAGAAGAACATGATATTGTGCAATGCCAAATACTGCCAATATGAAAAATTGTTTAAATTTAGTTATGGTGTAAAGCACTTAGGAGATGATCAATATTTTTGCCAACAAAAACCAGAAGTAAAGATTTAACAACAATGTTGTATTTATATCCTTTATGAATAAGTTTGTTCAACGGATTAATAAGTTTGGAAGGACAATTTTTGAATTTATGCTCTTTGTAAATGATATTGCCATAGAAGTTTGGATGTGAAATGCCCTGATGTATAAGAGCCCTGCATGTAGAACCAAATTTTCTTAATAAGTCAATGTATCTATAATAAAATTTAGAGAATGTTTTTATCAATTTATGATATCTAAACCCTTGATGCAGAAGTTTTTCAGTGAGACAAAGATTTCGGTCGTTGAAGTCAGAAACATTACTACATACTCGTGCATATCGAACAAGTTGTGAAATGTAGACCCCTTAAGAAGGGGCTAATGGAACATCGCCGTCGAGATGGGGGGAATGAGAAATCATCCCTTTTATCATAAACCTTAGTGTTTAACTCTCCTTGATTTATTGATATATTAAGATCAAGAAAAGGAGTATAATCACTGCTGCTACTGGATTTATTTAAAGTTAGTTCTGCGGGATAAAGTTCATCTGTAAATTTAGAAAATTCAGGATTATTTAAAGCCAAAATATATCGTCCAAATATCTATATGTATTGTTAAATTTATCCACTAAATGCTGTTTAGAAGGGTCTTTTTGAATTTTTGCCTTGAATTTTGACTCGTAGCAATAAAGAAATAAATCTGCTATGAGAGGTGCACAGTTGGTACCCATAGGAATACCTATTTTTGCTGATAAACTGTACCACCGAAACGAACAAAAATAATATCAAGAAGAAAATTTAATGCTTTGTCCGGGAAGTCCGCATAAAATGTAAGATTGCTGCAATGAGAAACATAGTTAATCATTGAACCCCATGGGAATGTACTAGTATTCTTAGATCCATAATATCATCTCGAACCAAAATTTATCATAACTGTCATTGAGTAGTCTCTTATAAAAAGTACTTGGCAAATTCGCACCTAACCCAAGATGAGCTATAAAGCATGAATCAAACCGAAAATATTAAGGATATAAAGGCTCAGATTTTGAGTTTGTAAAATCAATCATTTCTTTCTTTATATATTTCTTTATTTATTTTATTTTATTATTTTTTTTTAGTATTCATATATATTATTTATTTTTTGTTTTTTCGTTTCTTTTTATATATCAAAATACCGCAGTTACTGTTAATTGAACCGTCACTGCCAGAGTTAGGAAAACGTTGTTTTAGCTCACCTGACCCTTTGGGTCAGTGTGAGCTTTTGCCATCACTTGGCGTCCGTCGCCCGTCGTCTGTCGTCCCTTTTCACATTTTCATCTTCTCCTCTGAAACCACGGTAGCAAATTAAACCAAATTTTACAGGAATGATGTATGGAAGGTCCTTTACAAAGATTGCTCATTTTGTTCCGATCCGATGAAAAACATGGCCGCCAGCGTGGAACTAAGGTTTAACATTGGACCCTATGGGAAAAATCACATTTTCATATTCTCCACTGAAACGGCTAAAGCAATTTCATCCAAACTTTACAGGAATGATGTACTAAAAGTTCTTAACAAAGATTACTCATTTCGTTCCGATCCGATAAAAAACATGGCCGCCAGCACGAACATAATTTAACATACATATAAATTTAGGACCCTATGGGGAAATCACATTTTCATCTTCTCTGAAACCGCTGAAGCAAATTCAACAAAACTTTACAGGAATGATGTACTAAAGGTCCTAAACAAAGATTGCTCATTTCGTTCCGATCCGATAAATGACATGGCTGCCAGCACGGAAACAGAGTTTAACATTGGACCCTATGGGAAAATAATATTTTCATCTTCTCTTCTGAAACCACTGAGGCAAGTTCAACCAAACTTTACAGGAATGATGTATGGAAGGTCCTTTACAAAGAGTGCTCATTATGTGATCCGATAAAAAACATGCATGGCCGCCAGCTTGGAACATAGTTTTACATGGGACCCTATGGGAAAATAACATTTTCATCTTCTCCTCTGAAACCACTGAAGCAAATTCAACCAAACTTTACAGGAATGATGTACTAAAGGTCCTTAACAAAGATTGCTCTTTTCGTTCCGATCCGATAAAACATGGCTGCCAGCACGGAACATAGTTTAACATTGGACACTATGGGAACAATCGCATTTTCATTACTCCCCTGAAACGGCTGAAGCAAATTGAACCAAACTTTACAGGTATGATGTATGGAAAGTCCTTTACAAAGTTTGCTCATTTCATTCCGATCGTATAAAAAATATGGCCGCTATAGTGTGGAACATTGTTTAACATGGGACCCTATGGGAAAATAACATTTTTATCTTCTTCTCTGAAACCAATGAAGCAAATTCAACCAAACTTTACAGGAATGATGTACTAAAGGTCCTTTACAAAGATTGCTCCTTTTGTTTTGATCCAATCAAAACATGGCTGCCTGTGTGGAACTAAAGTTAGACATTGGACCCTATGGGAAAAATCACATTTACGTCATCTCCTTGGAAACTTGTTGTAAATTCAAACAAACCTTACAGGAATGATGTATGGAAGGTATTTTACAAAACCTGTTCATTCTATTTCAATCCGACAAAAACATGGCCTCCAGTGCAGAACATAGTTTAACATTGGAGCCCGGTATGAGAAAATCATCCTTTTCATCATCTTTTCTCAAACTATTCGACCAAATTTAACTAAATTTGTATAAAAATTCCTTCGCAAAAGTTACTCATTTTAATAGGATCAGACAAAAAACACAGGTGCTAATTGAAAACATAGCTAAACATTAGACCCAATTGGTAAAAAACACCAATTTTGGTCATGTATAGCATAGAAGCATTTTGTCAGGTGAGCGATACAGGTTCGGTCTCTGAGCCTCTAGTTTATGTTATTATTGCTATTCAGTCAGAAATGGGCCAACTTTGTTCAAAGATTGGTTTTATGTTTATTATCAGTGTTTTGGGGCTAGGATTTAGCAAACACTGTGTTGTGACCGTTGTTTAAACTTTTAATGTTATCTTTTTTTATACGACCGCAAAAATTTTGCGGTCGTATATTGGTATGGTGCTGGCGTCGTCGGCGTCGGCGTCGGCGTCGTCGGCGTCTGTGGACAGCGTAACTTTGCTTCTAGTGGACGGATCATTATGAAATTTTAGTATGATGTATCTTGGCAAACGCGTAAACAGAGGTTTTAATTTTGAGTTGGTGGCCCCGCCCGTTTTAGAAAAAGGGGCCAAAAAGGGGTAAAATTGGGTATTTTCACATTTTTGACTGTAGAAACTTTATTAATTGTTGGATTTTGATGGGGTTATTTCAGTGTGCCCCTGAGAAAATTTCCAATCTGAGGTATGCCAACGGATTTCACGTAGCATGTACCGCTTACGAGATAAATGGGGCCCAACAGGGGCAAATCTAAAAAAAAATATTTTTTTTTAATTTTTAGTCCGATTTTGATGCAGGTTTTTTCAATGGATTCCTTGTGAAAAATTGATATGGCACTCAGTTATTAGATTTTTGATAACTTGTTTCCTTTCCCAGCTATGAGGGGCCGAACGGGGCCAAAATTGCGAATTTGCAGATTATGTAGAATTTTTATTTTTCATCGGATTTCGTTGGGATTTTTTTCTTTGGATTCCTCTTGATCTATACTTTCAGTAACATGCCAACGGATTTTGTGTAGGTCTTACCGTTTCCGAGCTACAAGGGGTAAAAGGGGCCAAAAATGCCATTTTTCTAAATATGTCAAATCTTTATTTTTCATCGGATTTCGATGGGATTTTTTTCTTTGGATTCCTCTTGATATGAGCTTTCAGTAGTATTCAACGGATTTTGTGTAGGTCTTACCGTTTCCAAGCTACAAGGGGTCAAAGGGGCCAAAAATGCAATTTTTCTAAATATGTCAAATCTAAATTTTTCATGGGATTTCGATGGGATTTTTTTCTTTGGATTCCTCTTGATCTTAGCTTTCAGTAGTATGTCAACGGATTTGTGTAGGTCTTCCCGTTTCCAAGCTACAAGGGGTCAAAGGGGCCAAAAATGCAATTTTTCTAAATATGTCAAATCTTTATTTTTCATGGGATTTCGATGGGATTTTTTTCTTTGGATTCCTCTTGATATAAGCTTTCAGTAGTATGACAACATATTTTGTGTAGCTTTTACCGTTTCCGAGCTACAAGGGGTCAAAGGGGCAAAAATTGCAATTTTTCTAAATATGTCATATCTTTTTATTTTTCATGAGATTTCGATGGTTTTTTTTTCTATGAATTTCTATGGATGTTAAGTTTTAGTTGATAGTACATATTTTGCATAGATCTTACGGTTTTTTATCAGTAAGTAATCAAAAGGGTTTAATTATTCCCTTTTTTGTTTCTAGCTAATAACTGTGTCTAGCTTCTTTTTGTGTCCATCTAATTATTGTGTCAAGCTCTTTACTGTGTCCACATTCACTTCAAACTACTTTTGTTGAAATTTCAGTGGTCGACATGCTGCGGTCGTATCATGCTGCGCTCGGCGTAGCCCTTTATTTTTGTTTGGCCAAAGTTGGCTTGCCAATGCCACCCATTAACTTACGGTACAACATTTTTTCGAAGTTGGCCCAACGTAAGCATGCCGTATTGGTTTAGCTGAGATCTCATTCATAGTACATTTGTATGTTATACTACGTGTTCTACAGAAATGTCACATTGTGTTTGACCATCACCAGACACAAAAAGTAAGATCTCTTTTTTGCTTGACTCTTGTTTATAAATCCTTTATGCAGTTTGAACCTGGTAAACAAAATGAACAGAAATGTCGCTTTTTTACTTTTGGAATTCTTTCTTTCATATAGCATCATGTGCATGCTTTGTCAGACATTATTTAGAAATGCTATTTTAACTTGTTGTTTCTACAGGTAACAAATGGAAGTATTTAATATTGCAACGGTCAAGCGAGTGGCAAAAGTTTAATTTAAAAACCCAAACCCAAGCCGACGTTCTTAAAGATTGCCTGCGGTGAAAGAAACACACTTTACACATTGTTGAAATTGGTGGACAGTGGATTCAGATTCAATATTTTATTAAAGTCTCACCACATACAATCATATACAGTTAAAATACATAATACATATAATAAAATATGTTGAATATACACTTTAAAACTATCATGTATGTGCCATTCTTAAAAGAATTATGAGAGACTGTGTAAAAACCTATATACAATATATGGTTATATACAATATGTGTATTGAAACTTTCGTCAGCATACTATATGCTTAAAATATAAAAAATGGACATTCGTCATCTTAAATTCTTAGAATATAAAATACCGTTTCTCCTCATTAAAATATTATTGTAGGTTTTGGCAACAGAATTACATATTTCATGATTAATGAATAAAAATGAAAATTTTTCATCATTAGAAAGAGTTGAAAAATCATTATTGAATCTCGTAATATCTATAAACAGTGACTGTCTAAGATCTTCATACAATGGGCATGTTAACAATACATGTTTCTCATCTTCTACATCATTACAATTTATGCATAATCTTTCATTTAGTTCTAACCTTTCATACCGACCAGTTTCAATTTTTAATGGCGCTACACCACATCTAAATTTTGCAAAGGCACTACGATGACGAATAGGTATATTTTGTAACAAATACGGTTCAGTACAGTATGAGAATTTAAACAATTTATATGTTCTCAATTTACTACCTTGGCCATATGTAGCCATTCTTTCACACCAATCTGATTTATATTTATTAAACATTTCCTGTTCTAAATGATAAATTGTACTTTTATCAAGTATATACTGGTTAATATTACAAAACCTTTCCATGTTATAACATTTCAACATCTCCATTACTTGATAACTCCAATTTTTAATCTTATTACTACCCTTTCTAATTGACCATTTAAACACCTTATAATTTATTCTATTACTTCCCATTTTTGTACACCTTGACCAATGTCTAAAAACATTAGTCCACTGTCTGACACATGGGGGTTTCCAACCCATGTCACCAGCTACTGCATCATTCGGAGTATATTTTCCTACTCCCATGAAAAATCTCATGGCTCGGTTCTGAACTGCTGAAATGCAGGAGTACTCTTTTGTGCCCCAAATTGCTGAGCCATAATCTATGACGGACCAAACTAAAGTATCAAATAATTTAGTAAAAATATTATGCTGGAAACCACCATGTGTCTTTGATTTTACAATAAGTAAGCCTAAAGCTCTACTTGCTGATCTGGCTACAGCTTTTGCCATAAATTGATAATCTAAAAACTCATTTAGTACTAAACCTAAATACTGGTAACTAGAAACATAGTCAAAAACTTCATCATTTAAGGTAAATTGAAAATTTGATCTCTCTACAGAAGGATTCTTAAAATGTATAACTTTTGATTTACTGAGATTCACTTTTAAACTTTTATTATTACACCACACACCTAAAACATCAAGTAATCTCTGCATATCTTCAGTATTTTCTGCCATTAACACTACATCATCTGCATATAATAAGATGGCTACTTTTTCACCATCAATATCGATGCCAATATTTAACGATTTAATATCATCTATTAAATTATTAATAAAAATATTAAACATCATAGTTGATAAAACACAACCTTGTTTTAAACCAGTATTTACACTAAACCAATCAGTTGTAAAACCATTTACTCTTACACAACATTCTATATTTGAGTAAATTGCTTTTAAAGCCATCATGAACTTTGAACTCAAACCCAAGTCATTTAATTTATCTATCAACTGTATCATAGGCTTTTTTAAAATCGATAAAAGAAACAAAAGTTGACTCAATAATAGACGTCAAAGTTTAAATATGATCTATGGTACTCCTTCCCTTAATGAAACCATTCTGTTCATCTTTAATTACCTCCCTTTCATCTAACCATTTTACTAATCTATTATTTAAAACATTACAATAAAGTTTGTATGCACATGGTGCCAAAGTGATGCCCCTATATGACAAAGGATCTCTTGGATCTGAAGTTGAACATTTTGGAATTGGAGTGATTATACCCTTGCTCCATATCTTTTATCTTTTAAATTTTTCCATATTTGAAACAAAAATCAAAAAGTTTTGTTAAAATATTTAGAACTGTAAAATTTTTACAGAGCTCTGACAGTATTAAATCTATACCTGGACTTTTGCAATTTTTTTGCACTCATTACAATTTTATAAACCTCATCAAAACATATCTGTGTGTCTAACAAATCGCATGATATATTATTTCTTATATTTAGATTTACACCAGTGACAGACGAATCTGTATTATTATTCTGATTAAATAAGTCACTAAAACAATCTTTCCATTTACCTAACACAGTGTTTATATTGCCAGTAACAGTGCCATCACTTAACACAACTTCATTCGGAATGGCTGATTGTCTCTCATTACCAATACCAATACTACCAATTTTGCGCCAAAATTGTCTAGGGTCATTATTTACTACGTTTAATAAATCTTCCTGGCTTCGATACCAGTATTGACGTTTGGTTTGCTGCACAAGCCTATCAAAGCTTTTTCTACAATCTAAATACAATTTATGTAGTTCAGTTTTAGTGTGTTTGTTTGTACAATGTAAATACTGGTTTTCAGCAGAACATGTTTCATTCCATTTTATAGTTAGTTCATCAGACCACCATGGTTTCTTAAAATGTCGTCTTTTATTGTTACAACTATTCATTATTTTAATTTTCTTATCTAACTTTGCATTCATCTCATTATGCACAATATTAACAAATTCACAATAAATATTATCTACATCATTTTGACTCCCATTACTATTTTCAATATTTGCAATACATGAATTTATTGAATCTATCACATTCTCATCTTGCATCCAATTATTTGGAATATTTTTTACATTATATGAAACATGCTTATTAACACATTGATTTTCTGAACTTTTTTCATTTTCATTATATAAACTTTCACATAATATATTTTCCATTTCCCAGCACAAAAATGAATGATCTTGAATATATCTGGGTTCAATAGAACCTTTTGTAACATTTTGATTAACTACTTCACTTGCAAGAATAACTTCAAAATTTTTGAAATACTTTAAATTTTCGTATGGAACAACACAATAGTCGACAACAGATGAACCACGTGTTGATACATATGTGAAATCATTTTTCCTAGTATTCCGTCCATTCAGAATACAACAATTAATATTTGACAAAAATTCACAAAATATTTCTCCGTAACTATTCGACTTAAAATCTACTACCTCGCGAACTGGTAAATTATCTACTCCTGGAATAAAATCTTCCATTTCACCAATTCGACAATTAAAATCACCGCAAATATAAAACGGATATCCATTTGGAATCGAATACATCTGTGACATTATTGTATCAAAGAACTCGTGTATATTTGTAGATCTTGCTGAAAATTCCGGTGGTAAATATATTACACACACATAAAATGCATTATTTCCATTCTTCTTTTCAGAAAATTTTACCAACAAAATTCCATCTGTAGATTTATCTTCGACAGATATATTAAATGTAGACAGTAACTCATCTTTTACCAATAATCCAACACCGCCAGAGCCAGTCCTGGCACGAGTATGAATTTGTTTTCGGTTATTGGCAAACCATTTATAATTATCAATATGAATGACATTATCATTAACTAAGTGGGTTTCAGTTATTCCTATTATATGAAGATCTAAGTTAATAATACAGTCACTAATTAACATATTTTTTTCACTATTTGTATGTTTTGACCAACCATTAATGTTCCATAACCCGCATTTATACTATCCGTAATTTTTACCCCGTCCTCGATTATAACCTCCACGACCTCTATTACCATTAAAACGATAACCGTTAAAATTACGATTAAAACTATTTGTTTTCAAATTGTCAGTGGTGCTCTGTGTGTTCTTTGTTTGCTTAGTATTTCTATTCCTAGAACTGTTTGTTTCCATACTTGTATTTTGTCTATCATAGCAGTGGATCACATAGATTGTGTTGTAGAATAATTTATTTACAGTAGTCATAAAGAGTTTTACATTTGATTGGTTGGAATCAAATGTAAAATCATCTAATCATCTAAGGGCAGTGCCAAATTAGTCGTTCTACAGTCTCTCTTGGTATGCTGTCAGTCAATCGTCAACAATTTTTCTTTCAGAGTCGGCTAGGGGTGTAAAAGTACTCTCGTTGAAATGAAACTTTTGCCACTCGCTTGACCATTGCAATATAGATTTACAGTTTTTTTTGTTGTTGTTGTTCATCTTGAACTCATCGTGATTCATTCAACACTTATACCTGAATATAAATTTAATACGGCCGCTCTAACCGAATGAAGCTAAAATCACTTTCTTAGTACCGAACAATGCTACATCCGTTTCTGTTTTATTTTGCTTCATAGGAACGGGATCGTCAACGAACACAAAATACCTTTTCAAACATTGACATCCCTGTCAATGTTTAAAATAATTTACGAAACCGTTTGGTAATGTTACGCTGTCTTTGTAAAAAAAGAACGAGTCACATCGAAACGTAAATCGGGTTAAGCAAACAAAAAGTGAGAACCAAACGGTCAGTCAAAAACGAACGATCCATAGACAACGGCACTGAAAAGGAAAATGAAGACACGCACATATACAAATAACAAAATACCGAAGCTACTGTTAATTTATTTTCTGCATATGCGCATTTCGACAACACAGACACAATTCAATCATGGGTGAGAACAGGTGCAAACTAGTACTACTAAAAATTTAAAGTATTTGTGTTTTGCAATATAACAACATTTTTTGTAACATAAACAAAACTAAATGTTAATTTGTTTTGATTTGTTTGTTTTTTTCTTATTTTTTTTTTGCCTGTTTTTGTTTTTGGGATTTATTTTGGAGGGGAGTTGGGTTTCGATTTTTTGTCAAGAAAAATATTTATTTTCATGTACATCTCGAACAAATTATTTATTTTCACTTATTGTCAAATCAAATTATTTATTTGTATTTTCCGCTTTTTTTTCTTGAAAAAAAAAATAAATTTTTTATCTTCGTCCCATCTAAGATTATTTATTTTATAACAAGGTATCAGGGTAAATTATTTATTTACAATACCGTCCAAGATCTCCCCCCTGAAAATTAAACGGTCCTCTCCTTAGCTCTTGATAGTAGTATTTTACGTGTTACGGACAAAAATATCAAATTTTGCTTGTCTTGTATTCCAAGTGTTTTTCTTTTGTAGGTCATGGACAGAAATGTTATTTTAGCCTGTGCCTCGTTCGTGCTGTTTATGCTATGGAACGTGTTCAGAAATTATAATTCGAGTAAACCTTTCCAGAAAATGGTGTATCCTAAAATTACTAATAATACATCTTTTCGGAATCTACGGGTGAAGTATTTTGTAGTATCTCTGGATCAAGAAAATATCCATAATAGAGACAGTGGAAAACTGAAAACATTTTTTGATGTATGGTCCAAAAAGTGTCCAAAAATAAAATTTAATATATGTCCTGGATATAGACATTCCTTTAAAGGAGTTGGAATATCTACTGCGTATTTCAAATGCTCAGACAGAGGTAAAAATATACCATTATCTATATTTGTCGAAGACGATGCAAGACCTTTCTCAAATGAGTGTGACTTTGAACAAAAACTAGAAAGTGTTCCGAATGATACATTCATTTTGTTATTTGGCGGGCACCATCCCACATGGTCGAGTATAACGTCACAAAAGGAGTACGTAAAGATTACAGAATCGTATGGATTATATGGATTTGGAATCAAAAATAAAAATGTCAAGATATTTAAAAAAATCATGTATAATTTATCACTTGCTGATCATGATGTTTCTCCTGAGGATGTAATCAATTTAATTACGCCGAAAATAGGAATGAGCAATTACGTTATTAATCCTCTTATGATTGATCATCAGAATGGGGTGTGGTCAAACACCTGGCAAAACATTAGAAATGACACATGGTCTGGAAACCAATATCCTTTTGGTTTGAAGCAGGACTCATCTTTCGTGAGCTAGTATAAAATCGAAATGAGTGCATATTCTCTATCAGCTTTAACATGTTTTCCGGTTAATCGACTTGAAAACGTTTTGGTTTGATCTGCACTGATGAGACATAAGTTGTCGTAATGCGCATAGGCAGGAAATAAATTAACAGTAACTTCGGTATTTATTTATTTTATATTGATTGTGAAAAGTTATAGATTCGCGTTTTAAGAAGCCAGAGTTAGTTTGTACTAACGCCGTTTAGTCATAAGAAATAAAAAATTTTGAACCTATTAATCGAGGAAATAGTTTTTTTCAATATAAGCTTGTTCTTTATTAAAAATGAATAAATAAAGGGATATAGAGTAAATGCATAGGATTTCGTTTGGTTTTGATGCATTTTAAACATTTTTTTAAATTTGTATGTTTGGTTTTTGTTGATGAGGAATTAATTTCCGAAATGGCCATACAGCTCATTAAAATTTATTGCAGTTGAAATTAACTTATATATTTTATGGTCTCGTGTATTGACTCCATATATCCTTTTGTAAAATATGGGACAAAATCTCTATTAAAACATGGTAAAATTAATCAAATGGAACAACGCTTTCATCGTTGTCCTTCATCTTGAAGTCTCAAAGAAAGCAGTTACGTTGCACACCAACACCTATTGGAATGACAACCTAATACATATACTTATGCACATCTTTATTACCACAGGCGTTTTCATTTATAATAAAAATTAGGATTTCATAGTACAAAATACAAAGAAAATACTGAAGTTGCATAAAAAAACCAGTAAATTTCGTTATGCTGTACACGGCTGTGAACTTGATTTAAGACAATTTGAATTAGAATATTTACATTTAAATTTTAGAAATAGTATAAAGATCAAGTTGTTTTCGTCCTGATGTAGTCGAAATGTAACTCATTAAACGTCACTTTTGATGAGCCCATTAATCAAATCTTAAATCATTGCAGCCAATGTTGTCACAAACAAATTCAAACTTTTGTAGCTTAACAATATTGTGACAAATAATACATCCTTTCTTGTCTCAATTACTTTGAGTTTTGGTTAATATAGCATCGTCAATAAACACTACTGGCACCACTGTTCGGATGTGTAACATATCAAAATATGCAAAAATGTAAAAACATAATCAATTTTCAATTATTAACAAATATTAACCTGTGTTTTACTGAAGTTTATTAGAATAATATCAACAAAGTGAGTGAAAACTTAACCGGTAGTCTAAAAAATTATGCGAAGACAATGGCAACATCGGAAACACAAAGAAACAAAAACATGACATTAGTTTTTTGAATTGAGAAAAGAACATACAGATGCACAACACGGACCCGAACGTAAATCATAGGTAAGATCAGGTGCTCTTCCGAACATTAACTCCTCTAGTGTTTATTGGGGATAACCTTCCACTGGCATTTTCTCATATTTTGAGTCTGTTTTAATAATTCCATCCACCAACGATGCAATGTCCAGAGATAACTCCATCCACTATGTGGCGGGGCCCTAATTATTTTACGAAATATGTCCTCATTAAGGAACACTCCAGGTTGCATCCCGTATCATTATCCGCATTGATTTTATGTTAACTCCATTTATTCATTTTTTATCCTGCAATGGTGGTATTTACTAGACGAATACGACCCTACGAATATTTTTTTTCGTATTCGTAGGGTAGACTGGTAACCGGCCCACGATTTTGAAGGAAGAAAAGACAGGCGACTGGTTTGAAAACCGCAAATACTTTGACGTCACAATGTAAATTCTCTTATGACGTCAGGGATTATTCCAAAATGGCCGAAGTTGTTTACTTTCTTCCTGGGTCCGCTTCACATTAAATAGGGTTTGAATGATTGCAGGATAAAAGCAATATACGTACATTGTCGGAAATATAAAATTCATTTGTACTCGCTGCGAAACAGGTGAGAAACCTCGCATTTCTATCTGTTTCTTAAGCTCGTCAAATAAATTTTATATTTTCCGACAATGTACATATATTGTATATTTATTCGTATCATAATTTTTATTTTTATGTCATGTATTACAGAAATTATTTGCTTCTGTATTGAATTGTAAAAGTTCGAAGTTCCATCTCAAATTAAGACTAATCTGCATAGTACTGTTACTAGTATGGTAGTATGGTTACTCACGGTGAAGACATGATAAGGCAAAGACAAGTTATTTCTATGTTTGGCGTCAGCGTGCGCATTGAATATGTTTTTTTTTCAACAAAACAAACAACGTTTCTATTATTTGAAAGAAATACTACATCGATGTCCAACAAAATGAATTATTAAAGTCTAACACTTTCAAACGTACTAATTTTGAAGAAAAATCATTAACCAAACAGCAATTCAACGATACAAAAATGCTCCAAGTTCCACCCAAAGATAACACCTTGCCTACTATGTACTGGGTTCTTAAGCTTTACAAAAATCCCTACAAACATCGTTTTATTTCGGCATCGAGTAACTGATCTACCACTAATTTATCCATCCATTTAACCAGTGCGTTCACCTGTATTAAAGAGTTAGTTATCAAATACTGTGAAAAACCTATCAAAACTCTGGTGTAAATTACTTTTGGAGTGTAAAAAATTCCATTGAAGTTTTAGATAAATTACAATCAATAAAAAGACCAGTTTCGTCTATTGACAGTTATGATTTTTTTACACTTTATAGAACCCTTCCACATAAATTGATTAAATCAAAATTGGGACAACTTATTAAATGGTCTTTCAAATTTTCTGGTCTACAGTTCATTTGTTGTAATAAAAAGCAAGGATTCTTCTCTAATATCATTTACAATAATCATAGTTCCTGGACTTGTGATGACATGATTAAGGCACTGAATTTTTTGCTGGACAATATTTTTGTTCGTTTTGGCAACATCGTTTATCGACAGGTCATATTAATTCCCATGGGTACAAACTGTGCACCTCTCATTGCAGATCTTTTTCTGTTCTGTTACGAACGGGACTTTATGAAAAAACTACAGAATGGAACCGTACAAAACAGTGATCAACTTATTTCAATTTTCAACGATAACAGCAGGTACATCGACGATATCCTTACTATTGACAATCCCCAGTTTTAAGACTATGTCGACCTCATACATGTATACCCGCAAGAACTGAAACTTAATAAAGCAAACGATGATTCTAAATACTGCCCATTTCTTGATCTTACTATCATCATTGACTCTGGCAAAATTAAAACTAAAATTTATGATAAAAGGGATGATTTTGATATATCCCTTTTCTTGATGATGACGTTCCTGTAGCTCCATCATACGGGGTGTATATATCACAACTAGTACGATTCGCACGCGTCTGTTCTACTCTTGACGACTTTATTGAGCGTAAATCCAAACTTTTACAACAAGGTTACAGATTTCATAAATTGATTAACACCTTTAAGAAGTTTTATAGAAGATATGAAGATTTGATTTCTAAATATGGTGCGACTCGCAAACAGCTTATTACTAAGGGCATTTCGCACCCTCGATTTTATGGAAATGTTGTTAAAAAATGTCAAAAACTGATTAAAAAATCCAGAAAAACTTGGACGTAACTTACATTCTTTACGAAATAGGGGATATTGACAGGATATTCTTCAGGATTCCGTTAAATTGGCTTTGGGATCCAATGACCTGAAAATATTACAGGTATACTGGCCTCTCACTGATACTGCCGATGTCTACTGAATCTATGATAATTCTTTACCAAACCCTTCGGGGAGTTTTGAGTTTGATCTTTATTCCGTAGTGCGACAGTGTTTTACCAGCAGACTAGGCTCCTTGAGCTAGCCGGCAGTTTAGCGGCGAGCACTCCTCGACCCATCTTTCTAAATTACGTTTTGTCTTTTTCTTTCCTTCTCAAGATTGTGGTCTTGGAGTTAGTAGTCTACCTGTATTGGGTTTTATTTGTATGTTTTATTATACTATAGGGAAACGGGATAGAGAAAGGGGAGGTTTGGGTACCCGTAAACCGGTTTAACCCTACCGCTAGCTCTTGCTAGTGCCGGTACCAAGTCCGGCTATCCCGAG
Organism: Modiolus philippinarum; assembly: GCA_002080025.1. Taxonomy (NCBI): domain Eukaryota; kingdom Metazoa; phylum Mollusca; class Bivalvia; order Mytilida; family Modiolidae; genus Modiolus; species Modiolus philippinarum. The sequence goes on from MJUU01039254.1 coordinate 59,028, forward strand.
TTCCTATCGTTGTCCCTGTTTGTCTTTTGTCATTTTATTGTTTTTCTCGTGCGGTTCCCTGGTGGATTGTGGCATGTGATTGTGGTTTACGGCCATTGTAGGTGTTTCCTGTTATCTATCTTATATTAAGATATATTTTCGTTTTTTGCAGTTAAAATGGTCGTATAATGATCAGTTAAGGAGACAACAAATATATATTGCTGATAGAAAATTGTTTAAAAGGATAAACCTAAACTTTAAAAAAAAATAAGCAAATAAGAAAAATAAGCAATACTGAAGAAATTTTATTACTAGATTCAATTTGAACCCTGAAAACTGGCATTCAAGGAACATTGGTCACGTTAAAGTCTGTTATTTTCAAAAATTTTGGTCTTATTTTGTTAGTTTTTTGTTTGCTTCACACCCTCCTTCATTTCAAAAATAAAGTTAATGCCAAACACAAGATTAACTTGGTATGGCCTAAATATTTATAAGAAGTCGGACAGATTGACATTGCATCAAAGTATTTCTTGTAGTCCTTGATAAAAAATACCAAGTCCACAGTAATTCAATTTTATTCAAACTACTTTTTTAGGTGAGAATACTATACTCTAATTCTTTTTATTTTAGACCTATAATATTATACACGAAAACAACATGAAATAAGAACAAACTGTGTCATGTGTATTCTATGAATCTTGAACAATAACAAGGACTCCGTAATATGATTATATTATAATAATTCAAACAAAAATGTGTTTGGACTGACTTGATGTCCACTGCACAACTGAAGATAAGTGTAAAGTTTACAATGGTGTGTATCTGTAGACAATGTGAACACTTTACAACTTGCATGGTTGGCACACAGAAGTGAACATATGTTGTAAACTTCAAGACTACTTCTTGTGTTGCTCATGGTGACTGTGTCTAGCGGAGGGGATGTAAGTTCCACATCAATTTCTTTTACCATATACTGTCTCATATTCGGGTTGTTTTGACCTGAATAATATCATTATTATTATTCTTTTTTGTGTCAACATTATTTGTAAATCAACTCAAAGTCTTCATTGTGAGACAAAGTTTATGTAGACGTAATAAGACCACGGGTAAAAATCAGCAACTGACCCAAGTTTTAAGTCTTCAAAGAGCATTGTTTTGAGTTATGGCAAATCATTTTTCTTTCTTTATAGACACATCTACGCAATTTCGATGACGTGTTGTCACCTTTCGATGCTATCTATGCATAGCTGAATTCCTACCTGCTAATTAGGGATTTATTATTATTTTATGCTTATTATTTAAATAACTGTTGCTTTTTATTCTTAGATCCCTTTTTGACTGTTTGTTCACCATATTATGTATAAAAATACTTAAATTACCCTTTCTTTCAGTAATTAATTATTGACTGCAAGTGTAGAGTAATTAATAATTACTTGTAAATTGATTTCTTGGTACGTCCATGAGGAGCCTCACTAGCGTTGATGCTTGTCATTTTGTTTGCAATTATGTTTTGTTATTTGTATTGTATACCTTTTGCATGTAATTAGAGAGAGGGCTTGTATAGGTTTTGCCTGTTGCCCAATCCGTTTCTTCATTAAATAAAATAAGTTTAGAATCAATGATGTAAACTATTCAGGTTCTCGATAGGTGTATTCTTGTGTAAACTTCGAGGTCCTCATGGAGGGGTCCTAGGAATCAAATAATCATTAAATTTTTGCCTTGGTAATCAAATAATCATGAAATTTTTACCTTGGATATCAATAAATTTTTGGCCTAGTAATCAAAAAATATAAAAAAAAATAATTAAATAATCATTAAATAAATGCTCTCGTAATCAAATAATCATTATGAAGATACCCTGATTATCAGGTAATCAAAAAACCCATGACGGGCCTCAATTTTGAATGCATTTTTTTCGACGAAGTCATTACTTTTGACCTCTTGCATCTATGGACGCTTTAACTTGGCAACCGTTGAAGCAGTTAAGATTATCTGTTTTCTAATTGGATACTGCTGTCATTTTAGGATTGTTCGAATGTGCAACTATATACGCCTTAATATTTCCAAAATTTCTACAGCTGAGTGAGAGAAAATAAAAATTCAAAACTAAATATGTGTTATGTATTTAACATGTATGGTGATAAAATCGTTAAACGTAAGAGTTGGGTAATGAAGTTGATTGGAAAAATCGTTGTCAAGTCATTACGGAGCTTTGACATATTTGGTTCAACTATCTGACAATAATCGACACAAGCAGAGCCTTTAATGAAAAACGACAAAATCCAGTCCTGTCAATGAATATTTCTAAAACCCTACGCAATGGAATGACCTTCTTTCTCGTGGTTATTATTCGAATCATTGCCCATAGACATAAAGATACATACCTATATGTCTCTGCTCTAATCAAATGTATCAGGTGAACATTTTAATGTATTTTGTGTGTAAATATTATTTATTGATTGTTTTGCTTAAAAATATGATCACATGAGGTTAAAAAATAGGCCATGGTGTATTTTTAGATTCGATTGTAATAGGTGTTTTTCAAAATAAAAAAACTAAGATACATTCAAAAAATATTAGAATAATTTATTTAAATAAAAATAATTGCCAATTATTATATCCATTTAAAGTCTGCTATCCTTTAAAATCAAATGATAAATAAAAGTCCAAATTGTTTAAAAAAGGAACAGTAAACTTATATAGAAAGGATCACATTTTAGTTTTAGCGGAAAGGTACAATTATGGATTTTAAAATTTTATTTTTCAAAATCATTTGTGGCGTTCTTGTTCATTTGTTTTGTCTTTGTCATACTGTCTCAATTCTTGTTGCTGTGAGTTGCCGTGATGTTGGATTTATGATTTTAGAATTTCCCCTTTTCCTTTTCTTGATGCGGTATTCGTTTGCCGATGTATTGAAACATATGTCAAAATAATTTTTACTTAAACACACACAATTATAACGGTTCCATAAATAACAAGATGTGTTTGTGAAACACTACATATGCCCCCAGAATCTAGTCAAATATGGGAAAATACCCAGTGTAACCCCTTTTTGGCCTGTGACCTTGACCTATGATCTGACTTTATTTTTTTTTGTTTTTTTTTTTGTTTTTGTTTTTGATCTTTATGTTACTCTTGACTAGATCTGTGCACTTGCCAAGTATTAAAAGTCTATCTCAAATAGTTTTTTATTATCTTATTCAAAAACCCAATCTAACCCCTTTATTCTGAAATGGGCCAAGCCCCTTGTTTATTGAAAATAGTTCAAATTGCTTAATGTATCTGTTTAAACATATTATAAGAAACCTACAGAAAAAAACTGCATCAAGATCTGCCAAAACAATTTCAAAAATATTTTTGCCCCATTTGGCCCCCTTTGGGCCTCTTGTTTCTCAAAAATAGTAAGCGTGACCTCAAATCGTGGACGTACCACAGTACCACAATTTTATGAGCTGTAAAACTAAGCAAACCCAATCTCAATACCATTAATGATAAAGCTTCTGCAGGAAAATATGTGAAAATACCTAATTTTACCCTTTTTTTACCTCTGTGAACTTGACCTTTGACCTAACCTAATTTTTTGCACAAAAATGTTTCTCTTGACTAGACCAATATACTTGCTAAGTATGATAAGTCTATCTTACATAGTTCAAAAGCTATAGCATAGGTTAAAGTTTCGGATGCACAGACAGGCACACAACCACACACACTCACAGAAAGGACAAAAACAGTATGCCCCCTTATCCTTGATCTGGGAGCATAAAAATTATGACTTTTTTCGAATTGTAATTATCTGAGTACATTACATGCAGAGACGTTTATTTACTGTCTTTTTAATTTAAAGTGTTTAAATGTGTGTGGTATATTTTTTTGAAATATATTTGTTATTTTAATATACATATTTATACAACAGTCTACGATAAAGCCTATATCGTCTTCGCAATTGTAAGTTTTAAATTTTAAAGAAAGCAAATAAAAGGCAATCCTTGATTGCGTCCGTCGTCCCAACCCCCCCCCCCCCC
>MJUU01039254.1:67276-94757 GCA_002080025.1 Modiolus philippinarum
TTCGTTTTATTGCTTCGACATCTGTTTACCGATGTATTTGACTCGATAACAATCTCTGGAGAAGTCCAACAGGTAAAAGTTACATTTTGTGTATGTGTTCGACTGTTAATGTTTTTTAGAAAGATACCTGTTTGATACACTGAGATTCGCCACGGTCCTCCGCAGATTTGAGAAGGATCTCCCTTACAAGTTCTAGAACATTCCCAGTCCTGCACTTTTGGAAATTTTAAAGGATCAAAAGAGATATCATCCCCACAATGACACCAGTCCGTGGCCTACAAGAACAACAAACATTTATAAAAACACACCCCACTTATGACATATAAATAGAATAAAAAAAAATTCTCAATAAAACAAATTTCACTGCATACAAGAATTAGACGAAAAAGATATGTAGACAAAAAGTAAATTATAATGGAAGCAAGATGTTGTCACGAATATATCAAGTATTGCTTATTCAAGACTACATCATCAATACTATAATGGTATGAAGGGAACAAATCAGGGTAGTACATCTAGGGCGAGCTTATACACAGCAAGAACGGAATCTAGTCGTAACAAATACTTGCACATAATTATATAAATCAAATGAACGACATAATTGTTACAAAAGTATCCGCATGAACTTACTGCATTGTACGAAAAATTATTAATGATTAAATATTCCAGAAAGTCGTAGTAACAAAAAATTGACTGTTATTTATTCAGGAATGATGTCTATTTGTGATTCAGAAGCCTTCGTATGGGTTGTGACGGATCAGTCACATTTACCAATTAGCCACTCAACAGATCTTCAACAACATTACTTAAGCGGCCGTGTTCTGGGTACCTCGAGCAGAGAATATCACGCTAACCCTTCCAAACTACCTGATTATAACTCTTGATTTTCTTGATTGAAGCTCATACTGCTAGCGCTTCAGTTTTGCTTGTTTTCTTCTCGGTAAGCACTCCTTGGTCTTCTTTCAAAATTATGTTTTTGCTATTTTTTCTTATTCAAGAGAGTGGTCTTCTAGAAATATCCCGCTTACTGTTTTATATTTAATTCGTTTGTTTTACTGCAGGGAAAGGGACATATCGCTCACTTGTAAGTTTTGAGGACAATGTTGTATATGTAGCTCTCTTTCAAAATGACACTGTATTATAAACTACACAATAGACAGTGAAGAATAAACTGTGAAATGCGATGGGTTTGAAAAGGAACGTTACAATTTGAAATCAGTTAGAGTCTAGCCTTTGACTCGTGTCAGAAATATAACAATGAAAACTATGGTTTAAAAAGTTATTCCATCTGAAATGTTTTCGTCATAAAAGTTAATTCAAGATATTTTAACGTAGGAAATTTCACATTTTCTCTTTGAAATTAACTCTGAAATTCAGTTTTTTATAGACTTTAAAAGACGGAGAGATTTATGACTGTTTAGCATGTCTTGGTTTTTCCATGATTTCAATGTTTGAGGACGAATAAAAGGTGAAAGACCAAGTTGAAAAATCGACGTAAACCCCGATTTTGACCCTTGCAACGTTCGAGTTCATATAACATTGCTATATTCATTCGATTTCTGGCATTACAAATGACCAAAAAATACTAAAAATATTCTATTTATTAAGGTTTTATCTTCCTACTTTTGAACTAGTGTATCTACTGACGTTTTGTTCATTTTTCTTTCGTAAATTCTATCTTAGTTTACCTCAGTTCCAGCAAATTTATATCCACTATCACCACATCCAAGAATACAGAATTCGTTAGTCAGATTTGCGTAATTGCCAAACAGTACTGGAAGCAACCTTTCTGATGAGTCGACAAAACAACCAACGTATTTTTGCTCGCCTGGGAAAACATTGATTCCAATGCAAAAGCATATATAAAATCATGTTGATTAAACTATAGATAAAAACAGAAAATTATAAAACACATACAAATAAAGATTTTACATATTTTTTGTATGGCAAATTATATGGGATATACAGTGCAATACCTATTTGTGTTTTGTTATTTTGAGTATAACCAAGAAACTTATTTTTAGATACAAAAGTTATTTCTAGGGTTTGGTTGGTTATATTTGCAATATTGGTATAACATCCATCCATTTTCTTTAACGTTTCCCTTAAAAAAACATCTGGTGTTTTAGAGAGCCTTACCTTTTGACAAGAAACTCGAACATGTATCTACGTGTCTGAAATTAGTGTTTACTTTGGACGAATGTGCCTTCCAGAATGCTCATCAACGACTTAGAATTGACGGTAAAAATATCCGTTGACAGGCTCCGCTACGCATCGCCTGTAAACTGCATTTTGATCGTCAAATATACGATTGACGCCCTCGGGTATTAAAATAATGTACTGCTATTGCTTAAGTACAACGCCAATCAACCTTTGATCCAAGTGATAATATTGCTACGGTCAACCAAGTTGCAAAACTTGTACTGAAACGAAGTCATCCTGGTTATTCGTCCAAACCCACCCCCTCATAAAAATCCAGAAGGGTGTTCGTATTCTTTTGTAGAACGTTTGTAGAAAGTATATTTCATTTTGAATTATCGATGCCTGTCACTTATGAATATAAGAAATAAACGTGGTTGGTGTTCATTCTTTCAATGTTATTGCACACGTGAAAGGACGACGTCACAATAAAGACCAGACTTATTTTGATTGCGCGTTATGGTCTGCGCAAACGTCGAAAGTAAACACTTTATCCGGACACGTAGAAATGGTTGCTTATTTTTACCTCAAATGATAATGGTGTGTATACAACAATAATAACCACGCAAGCTCATATGGTGTCTTATTATAGTACATGTATAACTAAAATATTATTAGGGCACATGCGAGCATGATTCAATCAAGTTCGCTTTATGTGCTGTATAACCCTAGAAAACAGATTTACATCAGGTTTGGTTGTTTCTGAATCCTATAAATGTTATTTTGTTATATATGATTACATTCTTGTACTATTTGTACTTCATTTACTGTATATGTCTTTGTTCAATAAATATATATATTTAAACCAACCAAGCTTGTTTAGAAACGGCACCGGATATTCGTACTGCCAAAGCACACAATGGATATTACATTAACTGAGTAAAGTGCATAAAATTGCACTTTTATTTAAATGCTTCTTTTCGATATTTGATGCCAGAAATGTGCTTGCTGCTCGATGGGATAAAATCATAATCCAAACTGTCGTATAACATAGTTTTCTGCATCCATTGGTAAAGTGTCATGGATGTGACATTGCGCGACCTCTAGCTTTGAATTCCTCTCAAACCGGCGCTACATGTATGGGGCGTCTTGACATACCACGACGTATGATCAAAGTTCATTGTTGAAGGCCTCATGGTATCTTCAAGATGAAGAACAACAATAGAAACGTTGTATAATTGCTTTTTTACGGTGTTTAAAAAACTTTATAAAAATCTGAATTAATAATTAAATTTTATTTTTTTAATCGTGATTACTTACTTTTGAGTTCATATAAGCACTGTAAAATATAAAGAAGAAAAAAAACGATTGTAGTGTTGGAAACATCCTGATGGAAGGAAATATTTTGTTAATTCGAGTTTTGAAAAGAAAAAAAAAAACACTAAACATTTTACAGAAAAAAGTCATTGATATACTACTCAACAAAAAAAAACCAAAAAAACAACGATATATAGTTAATTTTGTAAATATTTTTGTATTTTGCAATTTAATTTTTTTTATAAATGTATTNAAAAAAAAAAAAACGATATATAGTTAATTTTGTAAACATTTTTGTATTTTGCATTTTAATTTTTTTTATAAATGTATTCATAGCCAAACTCATTTTTTCCATTTTAAATCAATTCCGAAACGGATACGTGTAGTAAATGCGGAATGGAAGTTTTTCCCCAATTGATCGAGTTCGCCGTTAGCTGATGGATGATTTAATTTGTTCAATGTCAATAATTGGGCACTTCATCAGGTTAACAATTTGCCATCGTAATGAGTGGAAATCAATGTCTCATTTCAATTCCCCGTTCAATCCAAAATCAACGCTTGCAATGACTTAGCGCTGTCAGATCGTCGATCTTGATTTTTTCCCTCGTAATTCATTGTTACGTGAAAAGAAGAACAAATTTAATACAATTGTTTAATCTAAAGCAAAAATGCTAATCAAATGGCAAATCACATGGCAACAGGTCACGTTAGACGAAGCAACATCATAATCGCGTTACGTGCGTTTGGAAAATAGGCCTAAAGAATTCGTGGTCGACAGAGCAACAGAGGTTAGAAGTCAGCCGGTTCGACAAGGTCATGGTTTGGTAAAACAAAATGTAAACATACTCACTATTTACGTCTGCAAACAGAAATTCCAGATAATGACCTTGACCGTGATAGGAGATGGTTCAGAAATTGTAAGACACTTTTTTGGCATAATGTTAATTCTTACGTGCAAAAAATACATTTCGGTAAAGAGTTATGGTTTTCTAATAGAAAGTAAAATATCATTCTTGATAAAATCTGTGTATCGTTTCTTTTGTTGAGTAGTATATAATCTTTATCAATAAGCGAACTGTAAAAATCATTTAAATCAAAATATTTCATCAAAACCAACACAAAGGAAGGGCCTAAAATATAAGTTGTACGGTCTTTTTCGGGAAATTGTATTTTTGATTCATCATTCTAGATAATATTGGCCGATCAAAATCTTCATTTGAGAAACGCTGTAATGTTTTTATATTTCCACAATAACATTGAGAAATCTTGGATTGCATATTGCCGGCAAAGCAAATTCTGTCCCAAAATATAGACGTTTTCAGAAATTGGTAAATTTTGGTTATCTCCCCTGATCACGATAGGTCCGCCATTAAGAGGTAGACGGGTACCACACAAAGTACATTACTTATACTGAAAAATTATTGAAAAAAAAACACTTTCTAGCTTTTATCATTTCAAGACTTGAGTTTGTTTCATCTACATTTGAAAAAAAGTTTTAATTGATCATTGGTATTTTTTTAAATCTATTATTAATTATAAACTTTATAGGATTGTCCAGAGATTAAAGTAAATCTTAAAGCACACTAAAATACATATACAGAGTAATCATAAAACCTGAAATGATACATGTAACACCCCAATAAACAAGTTGTTAACCTTTCCTGTGAATATACTCTATGTTGTCCTAATTAACACAGGTACCTGTATACCCTTTGAAGTATGCAAGCTACTCTTAAATCTAGCTGAATGTGAAAAAATCAACAAGTTTTTAAAACAAAACTGGTTTATCAAAAAAATAGATTTTCGATAAAAAAAAGAAATGAATGAAGAACAAGATACACAAAAAAACATTTGTAGTTGTATAGCTACGTTTACCTGTCTTAAAATATTTACTTCAAAGACAAAATCTCAAAAGAACTTTAATAGAAAATGGAAAATAGGCGAATTTCGCGGATGCATTGTGGCAAAGTGGAATATCATTATCAAACAGTCAGAATACACCTTTTTGAATGTGTATTGCACGTGTTTTACTTGAAAAATATAACCCACAACTCAGATACAACGTAATTGTAAAAATTTGAAGCTTACGGGGAGTCCTGTTTTCAGATATCAAGATATTCAATCAAGGCAAATATAACACCTAATGCAATACACATAACTTACAGAACAGAAAACATCATGACCACATTTGAAGCCTATGGGGAACACTTTTTTATATAAAAAAATATAAGCTTATTAAACTATGAAAAATGCACATTATGCAATATAACTAAAGCAAGGCTGACGGAGGATCCGCTATTTCAAATAACACTTAAGCAATACACATTAGACGTTTCTACATTCAGGAGTTGTAACCAAATAATGAAATTTGTAAAGAAATCATCCAGCAGAACAGTAAAAACACAAAAATAAAATTTAATCTTTTAAATTTCTTTTAATTAAAAGACCTTGATTTGACTTATATATGTTTTACAATTTTCAAACCATCAAACTTGTTCACTCAAATCCAATAAAGAAAAGTTCATTTCGTAAATCCATCAGTCATTGCCATAAAAAATCCGAACGATGCACTATTTCCTTTTCTTTTTGGAAAATGTGATAAACAGAATACACAGATTTTACAGAAATAAGTAACCCTTATTTATTTTTTCCTATTTTTTTTTTTTTTTTTGGATTCACAATGACTTTTTAGTTTATACCTAAAAGAAGAAATTTTATTCATAATCTGGAAGGTTTTTTTTTGCTAATGAAGTATTTAATACCGTAATGAAAATGTGTATTTGGAATTAGAATAAAAACGAAAATATTTTTAACAAAAATAACGTAAAAGCTTTATCAAATACATATCTTTATCAAAGTTTATTACAAATAAGTGTGATTTACTCATATAAATAGAGAATTATTCCAAATATGTGCCTAATATTACAATCTATCGTTATGTGCCTAATATTACAATCTATCTTTATGTGTATTCCGATGTCGAAAAAAAATAAATAGAATAAACAACCATGCCAAAGAATATATTTCTTTATTCTTTTAATTTATTCTTGGGCAAAATCATTAACTGATACGTATTTCTATTTTCATTTTGGGTGCATCTCATGAATACGGTACCTACGGTACCTATACATTTCAAATTTTCGAAGGCATATTACTACACTCAAACGTTAAATATCTGCCTTGAAACTTATTTGTTGTCATTCTGTTATCTTTTATCTTTTCAACGACTGTATTAACATGTTTCTTACATGTTGAATAAACAGGTAATTAACAATTTAATTGCCCTACCTGTGCGGTACCATTCAATAATGAAGTAATCGAAAACGCCCGAATCGGTCAAATCTATCTACCTGTGTCGGATTTAGTGTTCCGAATGGAACAAGATGGCGGACCCAACTATTTCAATTCTGAAAACGTCTATATGTAGGGAAGAAAATTTCAAAATTCTCATCTAGAGAGTTTATTTTTGTATCACATACAATGTATCGGAGTGATGTACAGTCTTGTTTGAAATAATATGGTTATAAAATATTATCGTAGCATTTTTTTTATTTAATAATTAGTGTTTTACGGTAACAGTTCTGGAAAAAAACTGCTCAATTAATTAGTAATATTTACAATTTTAACAATTCAGGAATAATTTTTTGTGTCAGAATTGTGATCACCAAATATAGGAGATCCCGAACATCATATAACACTCAAAACTAATGAATTGACATACTGTACCCTTAAAAAACTGAGAGAGACATCAGTTACGAAGAGTGGTAAGCATTTTACGAAAGGATTAGGAGTAAATGAACATGAGACCATGAACATGAGATTTATTCCCCATCAGCAGCACTAGAACCCAAAAAAAGGAAATCCATAATTTCAAAAAAAGTTTAAATTGCATAAAACCAAACGAAATCCGAATAATCAGTAATAAGCATGTCCTATTCCGTACACGACATCCATCAAAATGTCAGTTGGTAAATCTGAGATAAAGTCAAGTTTGTTATAAATTTTCAAATATTTAAAAACTTGAAAAGTCTCGCTTTTAAACTCTATGATTTTTTTATTTATATTGTATGAAACTTTAGATATATATGAGAAATTTTATAATCAACTTGTTCTTTTGCCAATAACTTGTTCTCGTAGTTAATTTGCAATTCAAGAACAGTTATATTGACTGAATTTGCAGTTAAAGAATATGGTATAAGTTTATTTAATGTATTGTATACTTACTTGTAAATTAACGTTACAGAACAACAGCTTGAAAATAGCAATACAACACCATAAATGTAGCATGGTCATCTGGAATTAAATAAGAAAAAAAAATCACAGAACATCAGAACCAAAAATTTTGACATTATTCGCAGACCGTTGATTTCAATATACAACAGTGCTCTGAAGAACAGATGCACTCCCAAGAAGAGATATTATAATAACTTATAACTAAATACCGAAATTACTGTGAATTCATTTTCTGCATATGTGCATTTCGACAACTTATGTCTCTTCAGTGCAGATAAAATCGAAACATTTGGAAGACAATAAACCCAAAGATGTTCAAAAACTGATAGAAATAAGTTAGCAAATATGATCTAAATGTAAAGCCCAAATCATATAAGGAGAGAGCTTTGCATGAGGGGCATACTCCTTAGTTTTCAGCAGAATTAACAAAATTTAGATATTGCAAGGTTCCAAATCAAATAGAATCGGCTTTCGGGTCAGCACCGAAGTATTGACTACTGGGCTAATGTATACCCTCGGGGGACTAGAAGTCCACCAGCAGAGGTATATAAGAGTCGGGTCAAACTACTACACAAGGTTTTTTTATCATTTTTATTGACAACTCACACTAGCTCTTTGGGAATGAACTATCATGAATATAATCTGAATTGCGCCGACTCTAAATGAGCGAGTTAAATTTACAAAGCTCACATTGCCCCTGTTTCTTTGTCTCATACAATATATCATATATCATATATATCATATTTGACGACACTAAACATTTAATGTTCAAGTACATATAGAAGCGAAACAGTACAATACAGTTCACATAATTTTCCAGGCCTAGTACAATAGACTTACAGTTAATTCTACACCAAAATGAGCATCATTTTAGCTATATCAAAAAAAAATTTTCTAATTCAAATTATCGAAATATTATCAAATAGACGTTGAGTGAAACCTTTTCTATACAGTTTGTAAAAATGGTACGCTGACAAGAATTCCTTACTTTAGCCAGACTACATCCAAAAGAAAGTTTCATATCATCTGCCAAGAAACTTGTTCGGTCAACTCTGTAAACGGGTTAATTGAAAACAAATTGAGTTTTGGGGCGTTCCATAGTTAAGTATTTGTTTCACCTTTAATGGATAAACAAAAAAAAATGATAATAACTTACTTGGATCATTTTTGTAATGACGGCTCAGTCTGTTGTTCTTTTATTTTCACTTAAATTTCCCATTTTTCAATTTTAAACATGCCACATAGAATGTTCATAACCATCAAAAATATCCATACCTATTTCAAAAATATTTGAACAGTTATCTTAGTGAAGTGTGCATGTTTGAAGAATTGAAAATTTAAAAAATGGCAATTAATTTGGTTTAAATGATTAACAGAATCGATTTTTGTGTAAATCGTATAATTAGTAAAAAAAATGTTGACATTTCATAAATAAGATTCAATACATTAACGTTGAGATATTGTTGTACTATTTTTAAACACCTAGATGGTTCGTGTAATTAAAAGAGCTTAAACATAGATTGACGATGAAATCAATATTTCATTAGACAGTAAGACAGATCTTTTCGATTTCTCAATCGGGATTGTGGTTAAAAAAAATATTGGTCCCAATTTTTGACCAAAAAAAATTCTCTAACTAGCACCCGAGTTGAAAAAAATAATTTGTTTTAGTTTTTTGTGTTGTCTTATATCATACTGTAAAATTTTAGTTTTGTCTTCGTTAGTGATGTACGTGCTACTGGTTTGTCCTGGTTAATGTTTGAATACTCAAGAGACCTACAACAGCTTTTCAAATTTGTACCTTGGTACTGTTTGAGGGTTAGAGAAGTAACACGTACCATGGATTTTTATTGGTTTTGTCTAAGGGTTAGAAAATGGCAACTCCAATCAGCCTCAAATCAGTCTTTCAAAACAATATATACCTCACTGATCGTGTGACGGGTGTCGTTAGTGGAGCAGGACATGATTACCCTTCCGGAGCACCTGATGTCACTCCCGGTTTCCATGGGAGTTCACACTATGAGTGCCTTAGTTCTTCATGTTATCTTTTTATTTCCGTGCATTTTAGCTGTCTCACGTCCTTGTTTTGTCTTTGTTTTTATCTGTTACCGTTTTTGGCATGTCTTTGGACTTCGATTTTTGTAGTCATCGCTACCCTTGTTCCTTCGGTATTCTATTGCCGTTGTCCCATCACCCTGTCCATTAGCAAAAAAAAGCCTGGCTTAACAAAATTTCATTGCATAGTGTACTTTATCAAGAAAAAATAAGCTGGTGGGAAAAAACTCGGCTGGGTTAAAAATCCAAGCCCCTGGTATTTTTTAAAGTCATTTAAATGGAAATTATAACTTGCTTTCACCCTTTACTCATGAGTATCCAGCAAAGGAAAAAAATATTTTCAATGCCTTAATTGTAAAAACTTCGAATGTGGAAAAAAATCCTTCTAGATCAATTCTGTAGGATTCTCACATAAAAAATAAGTTATCCGAAAACATCGATGATGAATAAATTTCCTGAAAAGGCATCACTCATGGTTTGATATTAATATTAAGGATATGGATTAAATGCACATAAGACGAAGTCTTTACCAATACATGGTATAAACAATCAATGGAACAACGCTTTTACTGTTGTTCTTCATCTTGAAGTCGCCAAGAGATCTTAATCCATACAATGTACATGTACATATTTTTGTATACTCTAGTGCCAGTGTGATGAGTTGATATTTATTTAGTAGCTTATGTCTGGATTTTATATTTTGGTAGTACGACAAATTACTCAATACAGAAATTACGATAAATATGGCCATTTATACTACTTTAATCTCTTCCGTGCAAATACAATCTGAACATGCGGAAGACCATCAAATTAAAGATGTTAAAACTGACATAATGTAAATGACCGAAAAGCCAAAATTCGATATGGACCGAACATATTGGAGATATGCCTCAGTTTTCAATAATTTACAAAATTAAGCCATTGAAAGTTTCCAAATTAAATGGGCTTTTTGGATCAACACCGAAGTAGTGACTACTGGGGTGGTGAATACCCTCGGGGACTAACAGTCCTCTAGCAGAGGCATTGACCCAGTCGTTAAAATAGCTAAAACCGAACTTACTATAAATTTAGTTTCTATATTTTATTTCAACATGTATTGAATTGAACCATTAGCACTTACCAAAAAAGTATCAACATTAAGTTCCAATCCGTCCTTATATATGTCATACAATCAAGTGGTCGATCAGCTTGTATAGTGGTCACTTATGTATGGATCAATGAATAACGACATATTGTTATGCAAAGTTACTTGGTGTCGGTAGATTCAAAGGCACTTTATTGAAGCTGATATCATTCTTGTGTTATTTCTTATGAATCGTGTTATTAAGAGTCAATATAACTTATATTTATCGTCCTATCATTTTATATGACATGAAGGTACATTTACAACAAATTGTATTTAATATGTCGAAGCAAGGGCAGTAGAATTCCGAGGTAACAAGGGATGTGATAATATACAATTATGTCACTTCCACGAGATCAATATGGGGTTTAACGGAGCAATAAAGTAATATTGAACGAGGGTTTACCCCGAGTTCAATTTTATCTTTTGCGCTCCGTTAAACCCCATATTGATCAAGTACAGAAGTGACATAATTGCTTTTTTATATTCGAGTGACATGGCTGAAGTCACTGCAGCTGACAAACAAAAGAGGAGTGGTATATCTATTGTGGGTGTTAAAGGGGTGTGGCCTGTAAACGTCAGTCAAAGTTAGTGTGCAATATGATGATTTATCATGATCAACTGTGCAATATGATGTTTTATTGAGGAGATACATTTCTATACTTTAAACATAGAAATAAAAGTACAAATATAATTACAAAAATCTTACCCCTACCAAAACAAATTTTTCCCTAAAATTGTCAATGTTTTGTTCATGTTCGCATGAAAATAATGAGGACACACAAAATGTGTCTTGTATTTGACATTATTGCATGAATGCTAAATAATTTGGTATTTTACCAGCCATTAAGAACAAGAATTATCTATGTGACTCTAAATGCCCCAACCATGCGCATGATCTTACTCGTAATACATGGGAGTCTTTGTGAATTTTGGTGTTTGGTGTTTGTAAATGATGTACAATTATTAAGCTTTTCAGGCTGAATAAAATGAAATATTTTCTGTTGAATACAATCTTTTGTGAAAGGTAATTTGTTGTCCCCCGCCTTTCGCGAAAGCGGGGGACTATAGAATTCGCCTTTCCGTCATTCCGTCATTCCGGATTTCGTTTCCGGATGATAACTTGAGTATCCCTTGCCCGATTGAAACAAAACTTATACAGATGGAAGGAATAGGGAAGGGCAAGAACCCTATTGATTTTGGGGTCAGTAGGTCAAAGGTCAAGGTCACAACTTCTAAAAATAGAATTTATTGCAACAAAATTTGGTCCGTGTGGGAAATTTTTATTTTTTATCCGATTGCGATGGGATTTTTTCCATTAGATTCCTCTCAATGAATGCTGTTATACATATCTCAACAGATTTCTGATATCTCTTACCGTTTTCAAGATAATTGGGGTCAAAGGTGTTGGGGGGTGGGGGTTTCCGGATGTCGTTTCCGGATGATAACTTGAGTATCCCTTGCCCGATTGAAACAAAACTTATACAGATGGAAGGAACAGGGAAGGGCAAGAACCCTATTGATTTTGGGGTCAGTAGGTCAAAGGTCAAGGTCACAATTTCTAAAAATAGAATTTATTGCACCAAAATTTGGTCCGTGTGGGAAATTTTTATTTTTTATCCGATTTCGATGGGATTTTTTCCATTAGATTCCTCTCACTGAATGCTTTCATACATATGCCAACAGATTCTGGTATCTCTTACCGTTTTCAAGATAATTGGGGTCAAAATTGTTGGGGGGGTGGGGGTGCCAAAAAATTTTTTTTTTCATGATTTTGATGGGGTTTTTTGCAAATGCTTCCTCGTGAAAAATGCAATAAAACTCTCCCCAAACATTTTTTATCATCTTGTACCGTTTTTCAGGTAAAAGGAACATACAACTCTAAGGCGGGGGACCTTGAGCACTGCTCTATTTTTTGCAATGTATGAGAGAGAAGGGAATCTAAAATGTTAAAAGGATACTATGTAAGTGCTTAGAGATAAAATGAAACAATGTTTAATCAAACTTACAAGTAACATATCAACAGAGGATACGATCAAAGAGAGACCCCTTAAATTGTTTAAATCTACTTAATAAATAGTTTTCTGTATGTCAGCTTTGGTTAAGTACAAACAATATTTTGCATTAGACATTATCTTTTTATCATGTAGAGCGTTAATATTTTAAATTTTTCCCTTAACATAGGGGGTGCTAAGTTTGGTAAAAATTTGTGAACCCACAATGAATCTGAAACTAAACTTTTTTCACACAATTTGTTGCTAATATAGCATTTATCATTATTACATTGACATTTGGATGGTCTTATTTTCCATCATTGTATCAAAACTTATAAATAAGGCGTAAAATGTATATCAAATGATGAATTTTATTTATCTGAAAGGAATGGAAAGTTTAAAAAAGTCATTTTCGCATTTTTTTGCAGGGGGGGGGGGAACATTTTTGGATTACCAGATCATAAAAATGGCGTAAAGCGACCAAACTTATATTCATTGTAAGATTATAAACATTAGCTTCAATTTGGTACCAAATTTCAGTACATCAAACTTATCTTTAGAAAACTATCGAGCTTAAAATGTGAAATTTTGGTTAAATTGAAAATACAATAATTTTGAGTTAGGTATTATAAAAGTGGCCCTATACTGTCTATGCATGCAGGTGATATTCATGTTTACATTTTCTATTTTGAGGAGGGGATATAATAAAACTGAAAAAATCGGTCGGGATCATAAGTGTGTGTGTTTCGTTGTGTGAGTTCGTGTGTGTGGGGGGGTGGCACAGAAAGGGATTTCAACCCATGGCCTACATGAAATGGTTAAAAGTTTGCATTTCGTCAGTCCCCAGTTTGTCATAAACGTTTAAAAATGTATTCCAATTAAAGATAATAGTGTTGCACGCAACTCTAAATAATATGAACGATAATGTGTTGGTAAGGTGAGCTGCAAAGGTAGAATATATGATTCAAAATGCCAACAGTGATGAAAATCATCTTTTTAAACCTGTTCACATCGGAAAATCCAGCAAGGTCTTCGGCTTGATTTGAACCCCTACTATGTTGTCATCTATGGCAACACCGCCTGCGCCATGTCCAGCGCCCTAGACAACTAGGCCATATAAAAATATAGCTTTCGGTAACCTAGTCATTCCTCCTCGTAGGTAATCTAGAGTTGTAACATAGTACACGATGAACATTTGGTGGGTAGGAAATAGATAGAAGAAGGATAATGTTCCAACAGGTAAGATACATAAGGTATATAGATAAAAGTGTTGCACGCAACTCTATATAATATGAACGACAATTGGTAAGGTGAGCTGCAAAGATAGAATATATGATTCCAAATGCCAACAGTGATGAAAATCATCTTTTTAAACCTGTTAACATCGAAATCCAGCAAGGTCAACGGCTGCATTTGAACCCCTACTATGTTGTCGTCTATGGCAACACCGCCTGCACTATGTCCAGCGCCCTAGACCACTAGGCCGTAGACCTTGCTGGATTTTCCGATGTTAACACTGCACGAAATGATACATTTATTGGAAAATTAAATGCATCTTATATGAACATTAAATTTCAAATTTAGAAATATAATACAAGTTTATTTCTCTTGAAAACTTCTCATTTACTTTAAGTTTACATTAGGTTTAATTTTATAATTAAATTCCTAAATTTAAACCCCGTTTAATGTCAAGTTTAAATTTGTTTAAACTTCAGGTTTATTACATATTAAACTTGTATAAACTACAAATTTAATTTCTCATTTAAACTATTTTAAATTTGTATAAACTTGAAATTTATCATTGTTTTAATATATATTAAATTTATATAAACTAGAAATTTATTTTTGATTTAATATATATTAAATCTGAATAAATTGAAATTTTAATTGACTAATTCTTACCATTAAATCTGTTTAAACTAGCAGAATAATTCAGTTTAATGAGCAGTAAATTCTTATAAACTTGTAATATACATTGGTTTAAACCTTAATTTATCAGTATTTAATTTGTGTAAACTGCAGTAAACTAGAAATTAAATGGTAACTGGAAATGTGAGTATTTTCAAATCGATGGGTGTCAACATATGGGAACAACACCAGATATTGGTACTAGGGCTGGTTCCACCAAAGGAGAAAATCAATGAATTTTAATTGTAAAGGAAACTTAGTACTTACTAAGCTGGTACCTGTACGGTTACTGTTCATTGCTTCTCTCCGTTGATGATACCAGTCTAAGTACCCGATATCCCGTGTTATTCCCATACATGTGGTATTATATCAGGAATATTCCAATGTGCTCTCATGTGCTCTCATCTTTTTCATTGCTTGACAGAAATCCAAAACTGCATAAGTGTGGATGATTTCCTGTATGAAAACATCCATCCTCCATTTTGGTCAGTCACATAACATTTGTAAACTGTTGAGAAGCTAAAGTTAGCTAATTGCCAGTATTTACATGATACGAGAACACCGGTCCAATCTGTAATTCTTTTATTGATAGATTAGCTGTATGTTGGATATTAACCCAAATCAAAATTGATGTGTGATAAATAGAAAACAAGAGATAATGAAAACTAAAAGTGATACATCTAACATCAGAGTGAAATAGTAGTGCTTCAATTACCATGATATCTCTGAAAAAATACCTCCTCTTTAAAGAATCTAAAAGTTAGATAATGAAGGCTGAATATACTGCAAGTAATCATCAAAATACATAGTTAAACAAGACATCAAGAAAGCATCAGTTTTCAATATTTAATAAAATAAAATGCTCAATTAATAAAAGAAAGTATATTATAATATCTAAGTTAATCAGACATATGCATTGGTGTTATAGTTACGGTAGTTCATGTGTTTTCATAAATAATCAATTCACAAAGATAATATTTATTAATAAAGCATGAAGTTTTCTTATAATTTGTTGTTCTTTTTAAAAGCCAGTTCACAAGTATGATTATACATGTACAACAGTAAATAACTCTTTGTTTTAAAAGATGGATTATCTCCCTTTAAAGACTTTCCTTATTTTTCATACAAATAAAGATGGATTGCCTCCCTTATACTACTGTAAATAAATTTTAAAAACGATTGCAGCATATTA
This sequence comes from Modiolus philippinarum, assembly GCA_002080025.1. Taxonomy (NCBI): domain Eukaryota; kingdom Metazoa; phylum Mollusca; class Bivalvia; order Mytilida; family Modiolidae; genus Modiolus; species Modiolus philippinarum. The sequence goes on from MJUU01039254.1 coordinate 83,238, forward strand.
AAAAGGTGGTTTAAATATTAAAGAGTTGACACAAAATGACTATGGACATGCACATGTAATACAGATGTTGCCTAAAATCTGGTTACAGAACCCCATTAACACAATGACAAAAATGTACTAATGAAAAGAACAGAACAGAAATTCAGAGAAAAATATCAGTCCATTTCTTAACATATCTTAACAGAACCCTTCTATTTGGTGTTCAGTTTACACAGGTTCATAATACATAGAAAATGATACAAAGAGTCCACAGACTGTGTTTGATTTCGACAGGTTTAAACTTTAATCAGGATTCTGTAGAGTTTTCACTGTATATTAAGGCTATTCCATTAAAATGGATGTGGGTAGGTAGGAAGGGACTTTCAAAGTACCCCCATAACCAACAAACTGTTTTTTAGATAATTTTACATAAAACTAATGGGAACATTCTAAGAATGACCTACGACCCATGTCCGATCATTAAAATCCCTTCCTACCGCCCCACATCCATTTTAATGGAATAGCCCTTATTAACTTCAAAAATAGAGCAAACACAATGAATGCTATCAGATAGCAACAAATCCAACAGGAAAATCAAAGCATGACAAATCCAACAGGAAAATCAAAGCATGACCATCCTAAATGCAGATACATATGTATACTTATAATTAATGGAATCATGTTTCCTCCATATCCATAGTTGGGGTTTAAAAATCAAAGTAAACAGGTTTAAGTTCTTAAAAAACAACAAAACATAAGCAAAAAAAATCAAATTAATTATCTCCCTTCCCATGATAGAATATCATTTTTCATTAAAACTGTAAAAGTCTTTTCTTTCTTACCTTCCCACCATGAATCATTTTGTAAAAATAAAGGAATGTGGGCTTATTAAAATATTTATAAAGTATAAATATCACATAAAAAAAGCAAAATGTAAATTAGCCAGAATTAGGACGTGAATTCCTATTATCTTATGATACTGATCCACTTAAAGATTTGTTTTGTCAAAAAAATATGTTTGTTCCAAGTGAATAAAAACTATAAAAGGGACATCAACCTTAGCTGAAACATGACATAAATAGATTGAGTTATTGTTATAATGTTAAATTTTGCAACAAATACAGAAGTAACTAAAAAAATTTAATATCTGACAAAAAAAAAATAAATAAATATTTAAATAACTATCAGAAATTTAAAAAAAAAGTAAATAAAAACATTTTCATATAATTTAACATAGTTAACACCATCGTTTGCTTATGCATTACAACATAGACTTGCAGTTTTTAAATAAAATATATAATAACAAAATAAGATATGCCTATATTCAAGAAAAATAATTATCAGCAAGCACTAGGAGTTTTTACCATTTATACACTTACAATGTTGTACTAGAATTTTACTATTTGAAGAGCAATCTATAAAAACTAATTTGTACATGTTCAGAATATTTAAATCCTTGTGTACAATATATTTTATATTATAACACTTCTGTACATGTACATGTTGATTTATTTCTAAATGTTTCAATTACACATATATATATATATATAATATGTACATCAACACGATAGCTTTCATTACAATTGACTAACTCTAAAGCAAAAATGAAGAGTTATTTCCCTTTCATCAGAACATGATTTTTTTAACAACTATATATATATATCCATAATTCCATATTTCAGTTTTAATTCCTTATGTTCTGTAAATTCATGTGACTAACAGCATTATCCTAGAATTATATGATGTTTCAATAAGTCTAATATCCTAACTTGGAATAGATCTTAAACATACAAGCTCTGGTCATTTCCATATTTTTGTTTTTGTCAGCTGCTGTTGCCTGTTAATCACAAATGATGCAATGCTACATTTGTATTCCTACAGAATAAAAAAAAATATTTTGCAATACTGGTTATAATTTTTTTATGTTAAAAAGCTAAGTCATCTTAATGAATGAATTGAATAATATGCCTTATTTGAGTATCATAAAAATTGTACACTGTAAAGTAACAATGAAACCTTCATTTTTATGTAAATTTATCTAAAGCATGTACAAGATGTATGATACCATTTATTGTCAGAAATAAGCCAACAGAGCATATAGTCTAAAACAGATTATGTCTATCTGGACAGTCAGACATACTATCAGAACTAATTTGTTTCATTGTGAAACTTCTGTAACTTAAGATAGATCACGACAGTAACAGATCTAGAGGGGTGTTCCAGGAGGTTGACCTCCTCCCCTTTTCTTGAAAAAAAATATTTTTGATGCAGAATTCAAGCAAAAATGACAAAAAATGACAAAAAGTAGAATGGAACTCCCCTTTTCTCTGAAATCTCATTGGAACCCCCATTTTTTTTCTTAAGCTGGGTCTAACATTGCATATTACAAGGTGAATATTATTTTCTTTTATTCTTGCACTTTCAACTAAACAACATATAAAAATGTCATGCAGTCTTCACACAAAAATTGATCATACAAATTTTTGCATTTACCTTGTCTACTAAAATATAAAATGAAATTTTGTGATGAAACAAGGTGTCTTTATATTTACATGTAAACTGCTTTGTTACTTTAAATATAAAGAACTGTTTAGCTATATATCATAACAAGGATCATCATTAAAGGTGGCACAGACTCTTCATGGTAACAAAAAAATAGTCAAAATATTCCAAAAATAACAAGAAAATAACTATTCACCTTTTGTTTTTCATTAATAATTGTCATATTTGTAAGTATTTATAGCCTTCTGATCCAGCCTCTTCCACTGTTCATATACTTCTCAACTTCTGTAAGTACAAATTGTTCTGTAAAACAAAGTAATAATAATTTCAAAATTTATTTGTGAAATACAACTGGATACAGACATACAAGTACATGTACTTTGTGCAACAAGTTTACTTTTAAGTTAACTAGCAAGCACCTCTCGTCTATCTAAGAACAGCCATAGAAATTCTGCAGCAATCCCAGAACACTAGTACGGTTACCATGTGAAAGCAGTACAAGTCGTCACTATCTGGTAGTTTTGTGCTAAATAAATTTTTTAACAAGCAATTTGTAACACAGTGCTAGAACTAATTTCTTTACTCTATACATTGCCTGTATCGTGAGTATATTAAATCATCTGCATAAGATTTTTTTATATGTTGGTCCCAAGGTAAACCATTTTTTCTTTCAAAATTTAGGATTCAGGGGATTGACTTGTATCTGACCTGACTAAGTCACTCTAATATTTTTTTCTGTTGAGTTTTGGTAAAATTACATGATTGTTCCAATAATACATGTACATCAGACTATGGTTTTATGAATACCCTAGAATTGGAAAACACCTGATAATTCCTAGATTGTTTTCTTCCTCTTAACAAATATTTTAAAAGCATATGAGCAGATTTTTAATCTAGATTAGATTTACAATTGGTATAATAATTATCAGTATGCAATAACTAGAGGCTGAGAGACTGAGCCTGTATCGCTCACCTGACAAAATGCTTCTATGCGATGCATGACCAAAAATATGTTTTATTACCAATGGGGTGTAATATTTTACTATGTTCTCCATTAGCACCCGTGTTTCTTGTCTGATCCTATTGAAATGAGCAATTTTTTCAAAGGACCTTCTATACATTTAGTTAAATTTGCTTGAATAGTTTCAGAGAAGATGATGAAAAGGATGGTTTCCTCATACTGGGCTCCAATGTTAAAACTTTGTTCTGCAGCGGAGGCCATGCTTTTTGCCGGATCAAAATGAAATGAGCAGTTTTTGTAAAAGTACCTTCTGTACATCATTCCCCTAAAGTTTGTTTCAGTGGTGAAGATAAATATGTGATTTTCCCATATAGGGTTCAGTGTTAAACTATGTTCCGTGTTGGCGGGCATGTTTTTTATCAGATTGTAACCAAATGAGAAATCTTTGTTAAGGACTTTCTAAACATCATTTCTGTAAAGTTTGATTGAATTTGCTTCAGTGGTTTCAAAGGAGAAGATGACAATGTGATTTTTCCCATGGTGTCCAATGTTAAACTATGTTCCGGGTTGGTTGCCATGTTTTTTATTGGATCGGAATTAAATGACCAGTCTTTGCAAAGGACCATAGTACATCATTCCTGTTTGGTTGAATTTGCTTCAGTGTTTTCAGAGGAGAGGATGAAAATGTGATTTTCCCTTAGGGTCCAATGTTAAACTATGTTCCGTGCTGGCTGCCATGTTTTTTATTGGATCAGTACACAATGAGCAATCTTTGAAAAGGACCTTTGGCACATCATTCCTGTAAAGATTGGTTGAATTTGCTTTAGTGATTTCAGAGGAGAAGGTGAAAATGTGATTTTCCCATAGGGTCCAATGTTAAACTGTGTTTCGCTCTGGTGGCCATGTTTTTTATCGGATGAGAACAAAATGAGAAATCTTTGTTAAGGACCGTTAGAAATTCATTCCTGTGAAGTTTAATAATAAAAAAAAACATCCATCACAAAAAAGAAACTTAAACCTGAGGTTAAATATCATACTATCCCCTCTTTCCCATGATCAGTGAAGCATGAAGTTGGTAGTGAGGATAAATTTTTATTATGATTTTTGTTGAATCATACATGTCATTATGGTCTCATGTTCATTTACTCCATATCCTTTCGTAAAATATGTCATACCTTAATGTGCATTTATGCAAAGTTTCATGATAATAGCACACATCCTTCACAGAAAAAAAAAACTTCAATCTAAGGGTAAACTTCTTACTACCTCCCATTGTTCCATGATCAGTGAAGCATGTAGTTGGTGGCATGGATAAATTTTTATTATGATTTTTGTTTACTTATACCCTAATGTGTATAGTTTATACAAAGTTTCATGATAATAGCTTCATTCTGCTCCACAGATTAAACCTTGTTCAGTCAAATTACATGATATTTTGAATTTTCCGGAACACCAAACACAAGGCATAATTGCGCCATGCCGAATGAAAAACTGCAAAACTTGTAACATTCTAATCACAGACACAAATTTTACCAGTAATTTAACCAACAAAACTTATTACACCAGAAGTTATGATGATCTGAATTGCTCCTCGAGAAATTTAATTTACGGCTTAGAGTGCTCTCTTTGTGGACTGCTTTATGTAGGGGAAACAAAAGATAGGTTGTACAAACGTATGTGCGGACACAGATACTAAGTGAAAGATAACAAATCCCGACATGTTTACGCACATTTCAACCAGGCAGATCATTCAATTGTAAATATGAAGATCAGGATTATTGAAAAAATATATCACAAGTCAAACGACGCTACCCTAAGTACACCTTACCGTCTACCAAGAGAGGAGTACTGGATCAAAGAGCTGGGAACAGCAATACCCTATGGTTGCAATGATGATATTAAAAGTGTAGGTAATCTTTCAAGCCCAGGATGCAGTTCTGTGAATGTGATGAATATCCTTAATGGAAGCCAGCGAAGACCACGTAGTCATGGACATAGGCATTATACCGCCCCACATCTACATGACATTTCAATTAATGGTCTCCTTCCATTTATGAAAATGCCACTAGGTATTCATCACATTCGTACAAAATTGTATTCCTTGCCACTTTCGAAACTTCATTCGTTTTACAAAGTATATTTAGATTCAACTGTAACTGACTCTGGAATATAAATAAACAGCTATCGTTATGGACATCGCCAATCACAGACTGTTCAAACCTGTTACAACTTCTGCAAATAAACCTGAAAACCGTTCATTTTTTAAAATTCAGTTTGCTAACAAAGGCCTAGATGCAATTAATCTCTCCAACATTCTGCACAAAACAAAAACAGTGAAATCTAACATTCCTCCTTACTTCAAAGACCAATCTGTAACACTTATCTCTTATTCCTACTAGTCCTGCTGGACACGTGATAACGGGTGACCTAGATATCGTTGGAAACCAAAAATTACGAGATATTTTTTCAAAAGGTCCAAAATTCCGTGAACCCCAGCACATCAACTGGAAGTATAACTTCAAAATAATGATGGATGCAGTTGAAGACTATGCCAAAATGTGGGCGAAGAAAGAAAAAGAAGATGTGGAGACATTGTCAGACTGGGTCAGGTAGATTAAGTCATTAATCATGAATCGTATCCGGCGCTTGAAAACATCTATGAAAACTAGAACGCCCAGCATATTTGATGATCCTCTTGTTGCTAAAACATTGACAAACCTCCAGGAAAAATACGTCATAGTACCTGCAGACAAAGCTTCTAAATTGTGTTTGTATGCAAGAAACATTACTTAGACTGTCTTGTTAAGGAGATGGGTATTGACACTTCATCTGACAATCCTAATTATTCCCAACTACATAATCAAAGGACGAGATAATCACAAATATCACTTCTCGGTATCAAAGTTGATGAGATTAACAGTTATCTCCCTTATATTTACTGGGTGCCTAAGCTTCACAAGAATCCCTACAAACAGAGATTCATTGCAGGATCTGCCAGATGCACCACTCAGCCATTATCCAAACTCCTTACCACTTTACTGACTGTAGTTCTTGCTTGGTTCTTGCTTTTGCCTTGTCTCTGGACTTTGATTTGTGTAATCTTGTGCTTTGTTCATTCGGTATTCTACTGCCGTTGTTTTCTCTATCTAGCCTTTTATTTCATTATAAATAACAAAATACCGAAAAAAAGAAAAACAAACAAACAAAAACAAAAACAAAAAAGCAATAGCTTGTACATTGTACAATAATATACTGGCTTGAAGTTTCCTTTCATACTTTTCTTATAATAGGAACTTACATAGTTCTCTGGTTAGAGCCAAAACAGATAAAAAAAGGAGCTAGTGAAGAGGGAAATACATACAGATTGCTTTTCTTTTTGGTAATCTTTTTATCGTACTTGAAATTATTGACCATATGGTTCATTGTCACCACTTAGCCTTTAATATTTTTGAAAATTGAAGTAATCAGCTTTGATATCTATATCAGAGCAATTACTCACATTTTATTATAGTTGAAGCGTTTTGCAAAAAAGGCAAGCAGTGAGGTTAGTCTTTACTGAAGCTATAGAAACAAGCTATAATACTGGTAATGGAAACTGATGAATCCATCTGGCATTATTAACAGGAAATTAATTTGATGTACAAAGGACGGGATACGAAGTTAATTTAGATATGTTTAAACCATTATTTTTGGTTTAGTAAATTCTTATGTTTTCAAAAATTTATTTCTCTCACTTTTTTTGAAAAAATTGAAATATGAGATTTTTCACTTCCGATCCTCCGAGAACACATGCTACATATGCATTTCATTAACGGAAAAAAGCAAAAATCCAAGCCAGGAACATTATACAAGTTATTACTATTTCTGCTGAGAAAATTGTACAAGTAATTACTTGTACAATCCAAATTGTACAGGTTATAACTTATATGTTGCCATCATACAAGTTAATACTTGTACAATATTTTCATACAAGTAATTACTTGCACAAAATAATAACATGTACGCGACATATATAATTGATTCGATCATTTGGAACTGCTTAAATTTTATTGTGCAATAAATATTTCAGCAACTAATGGTAAAAATTCCTGCCATGCTTTCATCAAACTTTGTCGTTAGTTAATCCCAAACATTTCAGTATGTGCAAAAAATCTCTGCTTATCACTAATGATTTTTAAAGAATCCATAATGAATAAAATTAAAAGATTTATTATATCTATAAATAACAAACGTAAACTTGAATTTGTAGAAACTTTGTCTCATGTGTATTGATTCCATATCCTTTCATTCACCATTGATAAAAAAATAAATCTTTTGATACCAAAATCACTAAAGCGAGAATATAAAGAAAACTTTACAGCAATAAATTTCCAAATGAATACCGAAGCAAGAGCCAAAAATCGTATATCAAGAATGCATAACAATATAAGGATTACACACTTTTGGGGTGGTTGTCTGGAGAAAAAGTAAATTTGAACATTATTCAAACACAAGTATGTAATAATGCCATATACCACGGAACGCAGCAGTGATTAGGCTACACGATTGTCAAGAGAATTAAGATCCAAAGACTGTAGTTTCTCCGAACACCTCGACATAATTTCAAACTTTTGGGTAAAATATTATATTGTCCAAAATTTTTACCTTTCTAACATATTTACGAATCATTTTACTTATCACATACAAATAAAAATACAATTTCGCCAAGACTGTGTTCCCTTATCTTCATAGAAAAACAATATGCCAATTTTTTTCAAAATATTGGGAAATATAATATATTTATATTTTTGTGACTTTATAATCATTTTCAGGTAGATGTAACTATAGAGTTACTAACACACTAATTACTGTAACAACTTATTTTGCTAAAAAAACATCTATTGTTTTTGGGAAAAATGTAAGGATATGGAGTGAATGTACATGTGACAAAAACGAACACGATACATAGAAAACTCCAGTTTATCAAAGACAGGGCTGTTATTCCTGTCTACATCTTGATGTCGCGTGAGAGTCTTCAACAAGAGGTGAACAATATTTACCCCCTCAAGCGAGATCAAGAAGGCAACTAGCGTGCACATAAGCGGTATTCTTGCATGAATATGTAATTTCTTTAAAATTCTTTGCATGAATATGTAATTTCAAAATACTGGGCTTTCTATTCGCGGTACAAAATTTTCGCGGTTTTCAGTGTTGGGTTTATTCGCGGATATTTAGTTTAAGTTATTATATTTAAATAGTATAATATAGTAAAATATTAAAATATTAGCGGATATAAATTTTCGCGGTTATTATTTTTAACGCGATTAGCGCGAAAATTAAAACTCCACAAAAAATAACAACCGTACAGTATATGAATAGCTAGAAGACACCAATTATGGATAGAGGATGCCAAATCTTGGATATGACAAAAAAAGACAATGAAGACAATGAAACTTCCCAAAAGTACCAATTATTGCTTATCTTTAACATAGGAACCTGGCAAAAAGTCCTCTCATCTTAAGGATGCATTTGGTCATGTTTCGCTCTCATTGAAATCTCACTTGGAAATGATTTTTATTAAATTTTTGATATTTTATGTACATAAGCATTGAATTTATAAAATTTATGTTTATCTTTAAATTGTGACAACTTACAAGTAGTTTCAGCGTAATCACAGACTGAAGACTTATGCCCCAAGTGGCTGTTGGATTCATCTGACTTTTTTTACAAAACGGGCGTTGGGTTATAAAAAGCGAGTTAATGAAAAAAATATGCACTTTGCTTTTTAAGCATAGTGATATATTTTTTGCAATTAAAAAAATTACAAAACATATGGCACGCGATAGTAACAAAAATGCGGCATACCTAGTATTTCGAACGAAAACTAGGGGTTTTCGTGCGAAATACTAGGTATACCGCACGTTAACTAGGGGTTTCCAATCGGTATAAATAATATTTCGCCGGAAACCCTAGTTTTCGTTCGAAATACTAGGTATACCGCATTTTTGTTACTATCGCGTGCCATACCGATCGGTATCGGAAATTCGAGTTTAAACCAAAAACGCTATTCATAGTTTTAGCCAATGAGAAGCGAGAAACAGAAATCGCTATTTGATATTTAACGTTCGTCCAATCAGAAACGGAAAACGGTATTCAGGGTTTAATTAAACCAATCAAAATCGTTTATTCTGTTTATCGCTTATAATTCTCTTTTTTTTATTCAAATTTTCGTATCTTTTATTTGTTTCATATATTTTGATATTATTAATTAATTATCAAATAGAGTTGTGCCTGTGACACTTTTAGGTGCGAATGGATATCAGATTCGCGGGTCAGGGAGGATATTCGATCTCGACTGTCTGTATTCACCTTCACCAGTTAAAAGTTGTGAATATCGCCGTTTAAGACTTTGTTTTAAGAAAAATTCCATTTAACTAATCTCTAGAGCAAAGATTTTTATTTTCATATAACTTGATGTGTACTCCGTTTCGAAAGTAAAAAAATCATGAAATTTGGTAAGAAAAATAAACATTTTGATACGTATAGTAGTTGAAAAAACAAAAACTCAGTCTTATAAATGATCAAAACAATTCAGTGTTTTAAAACTTTTACTTCATCATATTATCCTTTCCAAAGAATTTTTTAATTCGCAAAGTTATAACTTTGATGGATTTTAGCATTTAAGAGGTATGAAAAGTATAATTTTAAGTATCCGGTTTAAACTTACTATTTAAAAATGAAGTAAGCAATAAAGTGCTTTGAAAATTTTACTTCATTATATGCTCTCGAAAGAGTTTGATATGTTGCAAAATAAAAAAAATTATCAAATTTAGCAAAGAATAGGTAGAAAAGTTAGATTTTTAATCAGTGGTTAAAACTCAGTCTTTAAAAATGACAAAAAAAATTAAGTGTTTTGAAAATTTTACATCATTATTTCCTTTCAAAGGAGTTTTATAATTCGCTAAGCAAAAACTTGGTGATTTTAGCATTAAAAAGGTTAAAAAGTAAAATTTTTAGTCTGCGGTGTAAACTAACACTTCAAAAATTAAAAAAAGTTAAGTGTTTTGAAAATTTTACATCATTATATAATTGCATAGGAGTTTGATAGGTTGCGAAATGAAACATTCTTCAAATTTAACATGGAAAAAGTATGAAAAGTATGATTTTAAATCAGCAGTTTAAACTCAGTCTTTAAAAATGACAAAAAAAAATCAGTGTTATGAAAATTTTAAATCATAATATCCTTTCGAAAAAAGTTTTATAATTCGCAAAGCAAAAACTTCATGAATTTTAGCATTAAAAAGATATGAAAAGTAAAATTTTTAGTCTGCAGTTTGTACTAACTCTTTTAAAGTGTGAAAAAAAGTTAAGCGTTTTGAAAATTTTACTTCATTAAATTCTTGCGAAGGCGTTTGATATGTTGCGAAATACAAAAAATCATCAAATTTAGAATATAATAGGTATGAAAAGTAAGATTTTGAAGCAGTGGTTCAAACGCAGTCTTTAAAAATGACATAAAAATCTCAGTGTTTTGAAAATTTTACATCATAATGTCCTTTCGAAGGAGTTTTATAATTCGCGTAGCAAAAACTTGATTAATTTTAGTATTAAAAAGGTATGAAAAGTAAAATTTTTAGTCTGCGGTGTAAACTAACTCTTGAAAAATGTCAGTGTTTTGAAAATTTTACATCATTATATCATTGCATAGGAGTTTGATAGGTTGCGAAATAAAAAAATTCTTGAAATTTAACATGGAATAGGTATGAAAAGTATGAATTTTAATCAGCAGTTTAAACTCGGTCTTTAAAAATGACCCAAAAAAAATCAGTGTTATGAAAATTTTACATCATAATATCCTTTCAAAAGGAGTTTTATAATTCTCAAAGCAAAAACTTCATGAATTCTAGCATTAAAAAGATATGAAAAGTAAAATTTTTAGTCTGCAGTTTATACTAACTTTTTTAAAATGTGAAAAAAAGTTAAGCGTTTTAAAGATTTTACTTCATTATATCCTTGCGAAGGCATTTGATATGTTGCGAAATACAAAAATCATCAAATTAAGAATATAATAGGTATGAAAAGTAAGATTTTGAAGCAGT
>MJUU01039254.1:99480-113673 GCA_002080025.1 Modiolus philippinarum
GTCATTTTTGCCATCATTTTCTTCAAAGGGTGCCTATTTTCTGAGATTTACTCTTCCTACGGTTTCACCTGTAATATTTAAAAAAATCTATATGGAATGGGTGTGTCTAATTTGATAGAATTATTTCCCATTTCTTCATTTTTAAGACTTTTTTGGAACTGTGTCATGTTTAGCAACCCTTTTGAATGGAGAAATCAAGCCTTAATACATTATTTTCAAAGTTAACATAATATTTTCACGCAGTATAAAGGTGTGCACTTGACTTTAAAGAACAATGTATGAAGGCGTGCATTGGCCTTTTCAGAAAAATGTATGAAAGCGTCCACTTGTCTCAAAAGAATCAACTCAAATCAAAGTCAAATTATTTATTTTTATGACAAGTAGGATTATTATATCTATATTCATTGAAACCAAAATTAAATTATTTTCAAATGTATTTTTAAAATCGCCAATTGTCAATTGTCAATTGCCAATTGCCAATTGTAATATAGCAAAACTTAATACAGAAAGGGGGTTTAGTTTGTGGTTCTATATTAAAAAAAACTTGGTTAGTTTAGTCTTTTACATATTGCTTACAGCATAATTAAGTGGGATTTTTAAGCTTAATAACATTGAAGTTTAGTAATTATTTAGGGATACATTTTAAGTTGACAATATTTGGTCTTTATAAATTGCAATATGTATTCAACAAATAATTAACTGTTCACCCTTTGTTTGTTTCTGTCTTGCAAATTGTTTTCATTAAAATGATGTATGTTTGGAAAATCCAAAATATGCTTTAATTTTTGTTTTTTTTACCATTAAATATTTTTATGAAAAGTACATTCTGCTTATCAAATGTATGTTTTTTCGCTTTTGCCTTCATAAGTTTTCTTTTTTGATTTTTGACATCACAGATTTGATTACACAAGAGTCCATAATAAGGGTTTGCTGAAAGGAAATGTACTTTTCCTAATAATTCTGAAACCCACTTTCACCATTTAAAAATGAATCTTTTTGCATCTTGAACAAACGTACATTTTTGTTAATGTTTAAAATTAAAAATGTTTAGTTGCATTCTAATGGAAAAATACGGAAGTGCATTACTGCGACATGAAGATCCCGTAATTGTAAGATACTATCTCATTATAACAAGATGCCATTTCACGATAATGAGATGTTATTTCATAAACACTAGATAATATGTTATAACTATGAGACAATAAGTAATAATTATAAGTGGTTATCTCATAATTACGAGTAATTTGAAGAAAAAATTTGTATTTCAAAAATTCGTTGCCATATTGAATGTATAGTGTAGTTGTAATAGATTTGGAAATTCATTTAGTATACCGTAAATACTTGAACAATTCTTTTTCAGACTAATCCACTTTGTACTGTTAATTAGTTTTTGGCGCAAATCGTCAAAAGTTAATTTCAAAAGGATAATCTATTGAGATTGAATCATGGCCCGGCTGGATTAGGTCCATAAAGTTATTGATTGTAGCTCGAATGAAGCGATTTAAGACAACCATCTGCAAAAGGGACCAAATTAACTGCTTAATGAAGGAGATGGGTATTGACAATTCTTTTGGAAACCCCACATATAAACCCACCACCATTCCAAGGGAGGAAACCTTAAACAAACCAAAAACAGTGTTGCTTTCTTTTTGTATAAATTTAAAAGAAAGAAAAAAGGCAACCTGCCTTGAATCTGCTCTGTAGCTACGTTACATTACTGCCCTTACAAGTAGACATACATTGCTGGGTCTGCCAAATGCACAAGAAAACCCTTTCAAAGGTACTGACTTCATGTTTACTGCAGGCAAATAAATATGTATAGTGATAAAGTATACTGAATGATCAGATGAAGATTTCAAAAACTTAAAAGGCATAATGGAATATCTGTCTGCAATTGTTCCAAACCACTGCAACATCAAAATATTTGATTTTTCTACAATCTATACTACTTTTCTAAATGATAACTTATAGTCAGTGTTCCGGGATTTAAAACATCAGTCTTGCTGTACTTAAAAAGGTGAAAAAATGATGTTAAGTGCTAGGGAAAGATTGGGACTATTTTGCATGTTTTGTTATATTACACTGATTCCATCAAAAAGCTGGATTCTTTTTTTTATTAATTACATACATTTGAAAAATTTGGAAGAGAAGTATTCGAGCAGACAATAGGGAAACCTATTATGACTTATTGTGTGCCATTTTAAGTCGACTGGTTACTGTAAACGTATTATTTTTTCGCGGTGTACTTATTTTCGCTATTTTCGCGGTTACCATTGGAACGCGAAAAATAGTACCCGTGAAAATAGGTTTTTGTATAGAGAAAATCCTTTTTAACATTTAAAACCATGAAAATTGATACCTGCAAATATGTCGATCGTTCATAAACCGCGAAAATAAGCATCCGCAAATATAAATACGTTTACAGTACTTTATTCGTCCAGGTTCATTCAAGGGCTAGTTCACAATGAAACACAATGATCTATATAGATGGTGTTCTTTCATTAAACAATCCTCAATTCAAGGACAACCTTTATCTAGTATACATGTACACAAAAGAACGAATATAAAGAGATCATTGATACACCATCAGCAGCATCATATCTTGACATTTATTTCTATATTGTCACCTCTAGACGTCTAAAAACTAAACTAACGACAAGCGTGATGATTTGATTTTACATTTGTGAACTTCCTGTTTTTGTGCGGTAATATTCCAACATCTTGGTATATGGCGTGTACTTTTTTTAAGTCATTCGATACTGTCGATAGAGCAAAATTACCGTTAACAAAAATTTTTACACCAAGGCTATGTTCAATCACTGTTGCGATTACCACTTCAGAAGTCTTACACTCGTCAAAAGGATTTGATAGGTCATTTAAATATTAGTATTTCACAGATTACAATAGACATCTTTGGGTAGATCCAGAGTTTTTTGCCAGACGGACAAACAACGACATTGACAAAACCGGACTTTTCATTGACAATTTGATGGGTGCCATGCGTGACGTAGAACATGCTTAACCTTCCGGAGCACACTATAAAACCTCCAGTTTTTTTGAAAGGGTTCACATTGCTGCTGTTGGACCAGAGGTCCCGAGGGTATTCACAAGCCTAATAGTCAGACTTGTTTGACTTGAAAATTTTACCTTTTTTGTTAAAGAAATTTACCTTTTTTATCAAATTCTAATCACTTAAAGATACTGAGGCTTCATTCCGTGTATTGCACTCGGTAGATGTCTTGGGTACTGGATTTGGCTTCCTATTTCGATATTTTTGGAAATGAGTACTTCATTTTGACTACTTTTGGATTGAGGCTTTCCGTATTATTTGATTTTATTACTGCTGATAAGAGGTTAATCCTTGAAAAATGTGTACAGCATAACGAAATTAATTATTTTTATGCAACTTCGGTATTTTAGTTTGGGTCGTTCTTGTTCATTTTTGTTTATTTGCTTTTTTATTCGTCATGCTTTATCAATTCGTGTTAAATATGAATTGCAATATTTTCGAAGTTTTCATTGTAGAATTTCATTCTTTCTCCCTTTTTGCTTCTAAATTTTTTTGCTAAAATATTGAAAAGTCACCTAAAGATAAATGCCACGAGTGGAGCAGATCATGCTTACCCTTGTCTAGCACCTGATATAACCTCAGTTTTTATAGGGTTTCACACTGCTAGTGCTTTAGTTTTGTGGCGTTTTTGATCATGTTTGTTTGTTTGTTATGTCTTTCTCATACTGTCTCAATTCGTGTTGCTGTGAATTGCCGTGGTTTTGGATTTATGATTTTATAATTTCCCCTTTCCTCTTTCTTGGATCGGTATTCGTTTGCCGATGTATATTAAACATAAATTGTTCTTTAATTTATAAGCTGGAGTTATGCTAACCCCCAGGATGGCCGTTTTTAATCAATGAAAAAAAATCCAGTAGAGTACAAAAAAAAAAAATAAAATAAAATAATAAAAAAAAAAACAGAATAAAGACAGGACAAATAATTACTCCGAGACCACAATTTAGAATAAAATTGAGATAAGACTAAATAAAATTTGGAAAGACGGTTCAAGGAGTGCTAGTCGCTTAACTCTTGGCTAGCTCAAGAACCCTAATCTGCTCGTGGAACATTGTCGCACTACGGAATAAAAATCAAATAAAATCTTCCCCAAAGGGTATAATAAAGAATAAGGTATTTCATTAGACATCGGAAGTATCACTTAGAGGCCAGTATACATGTAAAATCTTCAGGTCATTAAATCTAATCTTACGGATATATGCAGAATACGGATTAATGCAGAATATGCCGTCAATATCTCCTGTTACGAAAGGAATATAATTAAGTTACGTCCCAGTTTATCTGGATTTTTAATCAAGTTTTAGGATTTTTCTGACAAACATTTTTGCAATAACGTGGATGCGAAATGCAATATTTCGATATCAAATGTTAATATCTATTATAAACTACTTCAATGTGTTTAACAATATATGAAATCTGTAACCAAGTTGTAGAAATTTGGATTTGATAGTACGGTTACGTTCATTTACGTCGCCAAGAATCGAACAAACGCGTGCGATTCGTACCAGTTGAGATATATATACGTCGTATGATTGAGCAAGAAGAATGTGGCCGTCAAGAAAAACAGAGATTATTAATAGATAAATCCAAATTACCCCTTTTATCATATATTTGAGTTTTATCAGAAACAATAATGATAGCGAGATCCAGAAAAGGACGTTATGTTGAATCATTGTTAGCTTTAATTCAGTTCTTGTGGGTAAATGCGGTCGACAGTTACTTGTATTTATAGATGAAATAAAAGGGACATAATAAGCCTGGTGTTTACTTTTTGCCACTTACCCAACAAGCTACAAGTGCATACACATCAAAATATCAATAACACTGTTTCCACTTAAGATGAATTAGGCATATAAGTGAATAATATATATCAAGTGTATTCTAAAAAATTGTATATGTATAAAACTATCTAAATCATTCATGACAGTTTCACCATGATAATCAGCATTTTAAATTTGTAGTAATTTCTACAGAAAATATTTACTGCTCTTCTTAATCTAATACCACTAAACCTGAAATCAGTGTTTGGCAAAGCTATTGTGCTTCATTACCACCCATTACACTTTACAACATTCTATATCAGATTTTTTCTAGGATCCGATACATGTATTATTGAGAATAATTTTCATATAAATATGACGCAAACATGTATTTTCTAGTCAAGGCATTAAAATGAACATTTCAATAAAACATTTACTATTCTAATGACTATAGCAATCATAAAACTGATGCATTAGGATTTGTCGTACGGTCTCAATTCGTGTTGCTGAGAATCGCCGTAATTTTGGATTTATGAAAGAACAGAAAAAAGACAGGAAAAATAATTACTCAGACACCACAATTTAGAATAAAAAAGAATAAGACTAATTAAAATTTGGAAAGACGGTTCAAGGAGCGCTAGTCGCTAAACTCCTGGCTACCTCAAGGATCCTAATCTGCTTGTGAAACATTGTCGCACTACGGAAACAAAATAAAATAAAAACTTCCCCAAAGGGTATAATAAAGAATCAGGTATTTCAGTAGACATCGGAATTATCACTTAGAGGCCAGTATACATGTACAATCTTCATGTCATTAGATCCCACCTTACGGATTAATGCAGAATATGCCGTTAATATCTCCTGTTACGAAAGGAATATAATTAAGTTCATCCCAGTTTTTCTGGATTTTTAATCAGGTTTTAGGATTTTTCCAATTAACATTTTTGCAATAACGTGGATGCGAAATGCCATATTTCGAAATCAAATGTTAATATCTTTTATAAACTACTTCAATGTATTTAACAATATATGAAATCTGTAACAAAGTTGAAGATTTGGATTTGATAGTACGGTTACGTTCATTTACGTCGCCAAGAATCGAACAAACGTGTGCGAATCGTACCAGTTGAGATATATATATACATCGTATGATGGAGCTAGAAGAATGTGGCCGTCAAGAAAACAGAGATTATTAATAGATAAATCCAAATTACCCCTTTTATCATATACTTGAGTTTTATCAGAAACAATAATGATAGCCAGATCCAGAAAAGGACGTTATGTTGAATCATTATTAGCTTTAATTCAGTTCTTGTGGGTAAATGCGATCGACAAGTACTTGTATTTATAAATGAAATAAAAGGGACATAATAAGCCTGGTGTTTACTTTTTGCCACTTACCCAACAAGCTACAAGTGCAAACACATCAAAATATCAATAACACTGTTTCCACTTAAGATGTATTAGGCATTTGCTATGAAGCATATAAGTGAATGGTATATATCAAGTATATTCTAAAAATTGTATATGTATAAAACTATCTAAATCATTCGTGACAATCAGCATTTTAAATTTGTTATAATTTCTACAGAAAATATTTACTGCTCTTCTTAATCTAATACCACTAAACCTGAAATCAGTGTTTGGCAAAGCTATTGTGCTTCATTACCACCCATTACACTTTACAACATTCCATATCAGATTTTTTCTAGGATCCGATACATGTATTATTGAGAATAATTTTCATATAAATATGACGCAAAAATGTATTTTCTAGTCAAAGCATTAAAATGAACATTTCAATAAAACATTTACTATTTTAATGACTATAGCTATCATAAAACTGATGCATTAGGATAAAAACCTCAAAAAAGAATATCAGGTTAAGTAAAAAGTTAACAACTTAAGATGTTGTGAAATTCCATGTAATAAATATAAAGCAGATAGATATAATGCCGGATCTCGTTAGAAAAATGTGTCGATGATTTCCCTGTATCAAGTTAGTTATATATGTTCAAAGAGGAGATCTTTTTAATTAGAATATCAATAGAAAAATATGAAAGGATATGGAGTGAATGTACATGTGAAAAAAATGCACACGATACACAGAAAACTCCTGTTTATCAAGGACAGGGCTATTATTCCTGTCTACATCTTGATGTCGCTTGAGGGTCTTCAACCAGAGATGAACAATATTCAACCCCTAAAGCGAGATCAAGAAGGCCCGTAGCGTGCACTTAAGCGGTATTCATGACAAAAATGTTGAGCAACATCGATCGAAGCTAAAATGTGTCATTGAAGCAACACATGTCGGGAGCGGTCAATGAGAAAAAAGTAAAACTTTTGATATTGAAATTAAATTATCTCCACTTTGATCAATATTTCTCGGTGTGAGCTCAAAGATGCAAACGATGCAGAAAAATTAATAACAACGTGAACCAAAATTCAAAAAATACCAAAGTTGTATAATAAACAGTCAAATTCGTTATGCTGTACACGTGGAATAACCTCTCATCAGCAGCATTAGAATCAAATAATATGGAAACCTATAGTCCAAAAGTAGTCAATAAGGAGGTACTCAGTATTGAAAATATCAAAATAAGAGGCCAAATCCACTATCAAGGATATCAATCGAGTATAGTACCCAGAATGAAGCCTCAGTTCTTTTAAGGGATTCGAATTTTGATAAAAACGGTAAATTTCTACAGGGTAAAGTTTTCATGTGAGACAAGTCTGACTCTTAGGCTGATACATACCCACGGGGACATCTGAACTCCTGTTTCATATACCGGTGTTGAAGTGTAGATAAAGAAATATATGCTTAAGCCGTATTTTGTGCAGTTACTTATTCAATTAAATTTGGTTTGCTTTATAAATTTGTTTGACCAATTGCTGTCGGAATGAATTATTTACATCAACCTCTTCTGCGAAATGTTTTAAAAACAAACATGTTTACAAATTTGAATTAGTCCTAACATGTTATTTTGTCACCTTTCTAACACTTTGCAAAATTTTTGAGATATGACAATTGATCCTCTTTTTCAAATAAGTATTGGTATTCATGATTCATGCATTTAATTCAAATGGATTTTCAAAATACAATAAAGCATACCATAAAAAACGTTATCTGGCAAAAATGACGCCTATTGGTTATGGCGTTCATTTTTTTTCTTTGCTTGGTTAGGTACATTTGTACTGACTCTATTGATTCATTATGAAGTAGAAGAGAGGGGGTGATTCATGTAAAAATTCCTTGATTGAACAATGTCATTTATAGTAATAAGGAATAACTTAATAAGGTACCCCCAGGAATTGGCCAAATATTGAGGCACGCCTGCTTCTTTAATTAAACTCTCGGAATTTGAAACATAAAAACTACCCTTGGAACCCTACCCATTAAATTTTTTCAAACTAAATCAAGTAATTGGATTCCTAACTATTACAATTTAAAAAGAATCCTTTTTTGTCAACCTCTGTAGAAGGCTTTACTTAAATCACAAAATACAACTGTTATTTCCATCTAAATTATTGGTAATAACGACCAAGCCATAAACATCTTTATTATTATATCCGACGATGGATTATGACATGATAATACTGATTCTATTATTGGTAAAGCTATATGATTTACAATAAAAGGATAAGAAGACTAAATGTTATGAGGAAATTTTATTTCACCTTCCATCTGTTAGCGCTTGAGGTAATGTATATTTCATCTATTCGCCATGTATAAGAATATGCCGAAGTGATATGTGATGCAAAAAACTTCAGTTGGTTGCTGCTAGAATAGTCACAGGAGGGGGGACAAAAATGTACCAAACAATAAATTATACGATAAGACTAATTGTAATTATATGCCATTTAAAACTTTCAAAAGTAAAATGCTTCCAAATTCATTTTTAATGATGTCTACTTTTAGAATGTTCAATTACTACTATGCCATTCTTATAATCATGAAGTAATTCATTGGCATTTGTTACAATATAAATTAATGAAATTAGATTTTAACTGGTATTTTTGATCACGAAAACATTTCTGATTAATTGCAATTATATACACCCTCTCAGGAAATAAAAGTTATATTTTTTCTCTGAAAACTAAATAATTTAAAGATCAAATTGCACTCAACTTTTCACCAAAGATTATCACAGGCAATAATGACGTTGATTTACTCATTGTCTTGTCTGTTTTTTAAATGATGTTTTACAAATATAACAAATTAATTTCATTATTTTTTTTAATTAGCTAGTTATTATTTTTTTTAAATTGATTTCCGTCTTCTATCTGTATAAAGAGATATTAGCATGACGAATACTAATTGAAACTTGATTCTATAATAGAAGCTAAGAATGGAGATTTGTTTAGCTACCTTTCGAATAATTCTAACAGAATTTATCTTTATATGTAAGTATACCTAAATTTATTATTTATTTTCATTTCTTTTGTTTTGATTTGTTTTCGTTTCTTTTTGTTTGAGTTTGTTTTTTGACTTTGTAATTTTTAAATGTGTGTGTGTGTGTGTGTGTGATGCCAGTGCTGTCTTATCTCATTTTGATAATATCTATCGAAATTATCCTACGGTATTATCGTAGCATAATGCATTTAAGCTGGATCTCAAAGTTTTTTTTTATAAAAAAACCTATAGGAATTCAGCTGGGCCGGTTTATTACAGGCACTAGAAAGAGCTAGCGGTAGGATTAGGTTTATTGGTAACCAGATCCACCTTTCTCTATTCCGTTTCCCTATAGTATCAAAAACATATGAATAAAACCCAATACAGGTATACTACTAACTCTGTCACCACTATCTTGAAAACGAAAGGATTTTGAGTATAATTTGTCCTCATGTGGGTTCATTGTATTGCATTCAATAGGAATAGACACACGTTTTTATGTTCTTTCAAACGAGTTTTTTCATGTTGATGTTTGATTTGATGTTTCTTTTTATTTGTTATTGTTTTGTTTTGTTTTGTTTTTGTTTTTTTTATTGGGAAAAAAGAATATCTTGATCAATTAAGAGTAATCAATAAAATAACAATATCAAAGACCAGAGTTCTAGCACAATTGTATAGACTTTTGGTACAAAAGAATTATTCCATATGTAGAAGATGGGAAGCAGCATTAGCGAAATATAGTGTTATCATCTTGCATCTGGTCAAGGATTCAATACGTTATATGTTCGGATGTGAGACTTTCATTAAATACAGCAACTGAAAGTAACAAAATTTTCTTGTATAGTAAAATAAGAACAAATTACATTATTGAAGAATTTATTGTAAAATTGGAACATGGAAATAGAAAAAAAGTATGCAAAATTCGAATAAGTGATCATTTTTTTTAGAAATCAAGAGAGGTAAGTATAAAAAAAATCAAAAGGGAAAATAGAATTTGTAAATACTGTAATTTAAATGAAATTGAAAATGAAACTCATTATTTTTTCACGTGTCTGAAATATGAAAGTGAACGCAAAGAATTAATGAAAAATATAAGTAAGATTTTCCCAGAATTTTACAAACTTAACAAAAATCTTCAATTTACAAAACCTAATTTCGTCTTTTCAATACATGCAGTATGATGCCCCATTTGAAGTCACTAATACTGAGGAAAGTGGACTCCCAGACTGCATAAGTTCATTGTATTTGTATAATGTATTTTGTAGTTGTATTTTGTTTATGCCATCAGCCCCCAGGGGCATAATTGTGCATTTGTGAATAAAGTTATTATCTTCTTTACCTTCTTAGTTGTTGGTGGTCCTTGGTCCTAAGGTGTTATAGTGATTTCATAGATGTCTGTTATCTCTCAACCATGGTCGATGAATCCGTCGGTGTTGATGTCTGTGTCTGCGTCTTTCATATCTTCAAGTGAAATAAAAATAATCAGTATATTTTCAAAATTATATTGAAAATTCTTTTCACTTTATAAATTCTAAAACAGTTTTTCAAAATTAAAATTAATAACTTTGTCATATTTGTGTATGTATCTAATTTATTTTCAAATATCAATAAAATATTTCATTTATTAAACACTCCTCTTGTAAATAACATCATTAAAAACTTGTAAGTTAAAGAGACATCTTCAATTATTTTTATCTATTAATTAGTATTTCGATTAATCTCTTAAATCTTTTAAAAACACCATATATTGTATAAACTTCTATTGCAATTATTTTGTTTGAATAAGGAATATGCAAAATATAAGATGTTGGCATTCGAAGACACCAACTGTATAATCAAGGTATAGTGACAACAAAAGAAAATAATGTCTAATTATGAAAAAAACATGGCAGACAGAAATCTTTTATTGTGTTTAGAAAGGAGAAAAGTGAGAAGATTTGTGATGTATGAATGATACGTGCGAATGATATAAATAAAGCAAGAATTGTTGGCACTTAGATGTGAGTGAAGCAATGAATCGAATCAAGGAGATTGAAAGGATGACTTTCAAAAAGGGATTCTAGTCTTTTATTTCGCCCCAGTCTGTAAGATATAAAGTAATAAAAAACAAGTCAACAATATGTACGAAAAGTATTTTATAATACAAAAATGCTAAGAAAGTATAAATAAACGTATTATACAAATTTATACAAATTTATAACCATTACTATTACAATTAGCAATCGTTTCACATGGTCTAAAGTCTCCGTGTAAGTTGAAGATGTCCCGGGGAGAGGGAGTACTTGTCCGAAAGTTTGTTAAATTTGTGGCAATGACTCCTTGAATAGACAACCCTGTTCAAGACAGACTAATGCAAAGACTAAACCATGTTCTTTACTGTTTGTTAAGAGATGGAGGAATAACATCATTCAGTTATGTTTTCTTTTTATGAATATCTGACATATAATGCTGCAAAACTTTTTAAATGGAAAAAGTTGGTTAAGGTTTACCCAGACAACTTATTGAAAAAGTTTACCAATTTTGAAATAAAAGTTAGCAAGATAGAAAAAATAATACCAGTTACTCATCCTCAAACCACACGATATATTTGCACAGCCCCTATCCGCCTCGAACCAGTGTTCACATTCATCATAAAGTGCTTAAGTAACTTGGTTATTAAAATTTATAAAATGAAATATATGGTTGCTGTAAATTTTTTTTATCCATAACGTTTGTATGCATTTTTACATTAGTATTGTCATTACTATAGCGATTTCATGTATATGTCCAGGAAGTTCTAATGATCCAGAATTATGTTTCAGCTGCTCAAACGCTCATACTTGCATTTCTGGTACTTTCATACCCCTTTTCAAATTTGATACAAGTATGTCCTTACCAGTTGACTCCTCCAGCCTGTCTTAAGACACATCACAGATTGCATGAACTTTTCTTTTTCAAACTTAAACTATTCCGAAGTATACTTTTTACATTCCAAAGTGATATTTGTCAATTGATACTCATTGTATCAGTTAACTTTGAACTAAAATAACTCAGTTCGAACATGAGCTAATAAATTCACAGTAACTTCGATACCTTGTTATTTACCAGGTGTACCCAAAGGTAGAAACTTTGATTACAATAACACTTGGATGGTGCGATATAAAATTTGTATTGAAGATAAGGAGCAATTAATGATTACCTGTGTTTTAATTTTTTTTTTTCAAGTCAAAGATTATATCATTATCATTATCAACATTCCAAAATTTTCTGACTATTAACTTGGATTTTCTATAAATTACGAAAGCCGGAAGGGGACTTCCGATTTCCGACTTCTTACTTCTAACTTCTTACTTCTTACTTCGATGTTGCAATCCGGAAAGGTAGCTTTTCCGGATTGCAACATCGACTTCGGTATTTGATTTTGTCAGTTTTGTTAGGACTGAAAGTTTCATAGTTTATGACCTATCACGAAATCAATAAATATTGATTGATAGCTTAAATGGTGTTAGACATTCTACTAGCAATATTTGAACTATAATTCAAGACGATTACAATCAATTTGGGAACAGAGAAACGCTGAGAAGGGAGTTATTTTGAATACCACTGGATAAAGGGGTTGAGGGGCAGGGGTTAGCCGTACCTCCGGTTACCTACTTCTTGGGCGTCAAAGGTCTTGTATTTTTTGTATTATCTGGGTCCTGAAGAACCCATCGTGCATGTCATCAATCTTATAAATTTGTGGCTTTCACGTCAAAATTCTATGAAGTCACGCATCACGCCTATTATAAAGGGGTATTTTTTCACGATTCCCGCTCAAAAAAAGGCCCGGACACCTTCAAGACCCCCGTTTATATCTTAGCTAACAGCAGTTTAGAGTGTGCATTTTGAAATATAAACTAATTCAATTGACAGAAAACTTCATATATAGGAAATCGTGTTCAATTTTGCAATAGTCCTTAGAAGAATAATTCTTGCAATTGGAAAAGATTGATTTGGTTTTTGTTCATCATCTTTTTGTACACCCCTTCGAGACGATATAAGTTGTATGGTCGAACTTGGTTCATCAAGGTAGGATTAATAAGACATTGAGGAAAATCTTATCGCCCAGTGCAGAAATCAAGGAAGTGGATGCATGGATACATACACATTTGCTGGATTTTAACTCAGAGCGGTGTCAATGCATCCTTATATCTTCCCCCTTCTAGAATATTATGACTTGCAATTGTTTATTATAAACGGATGAACGATACAGTTCTAATGATCAGAGTTTGGAGCTCATTCCCTGCTCCAGATGTTGTTATATAAATGTATTTCAAAATATGTCCATCCTCTAGTACTTTTTACTTCTAACTTCTTACTTCTAACTTCTTACTTCTTACTTCTAACTTCTTACTTCTTACTTCAAACATCTTACTTCTAACTTCTTACTTCTTACTTCTAACTTCTTACTTCTAACTTCTTACTTCTTACTTCTAACTTCTTACTTCGATGTTGCAATCCGGAAAGGCTACGCTGACTTCGGTATTAATATTGTCAACTGAAGTTTCATTATATTATTCCTCTAGTTTATGACTAATATGCAAAGGCAATAAAAAGTGATTGATGGATGGAATGGCGTCGAACGTCTTAATTTCAACATTTCAGCCTAAATCCAAGACGAGAACTGATTTATCAACGTGATTAGATTAATGATCATGCGAGTCAGCCTTGCAATCCGTTACCTACATACTACGGGACTGTTGCAAGGATTCCTTAACGTGAACGGTAGTGTATTTTTGTGTGTATTAAGCGATGTGTTTTATTTGCATCATGTCCAATAAAAATAACGGGTAAAGGTGTGCATTAAACTTTTACACATAGATTCATTTTCAGTTGATTTAGATACATGCAGGTTCCAAGTTTTATTGCAATATCATTTTAGAGAAGAGCACTGAAAGTGCCTTACATTCGTTTTAGAATTTTCAAAAATCAGCATTAAAATCTACGCCTCCTGG
>MJUU01039254.1:113932-124989 GCA_002080025.1 Modiolus philippinarum
TCTAACTTCTTACTTCTAACTTCTTACTTCGATGTTGCAATCCGGAAAGGTAGCCTTTCCGGATTGCAACCCTGACTTCGGTATTAATATTGTCAATGTTCGGACTGAGGTTTCATTATATTATTTCTCTAGTTTATGAGTAATTGCAAAAGCAGTAAAAATTGATTGACGGATCGAATGGCGTTTAACGTCCTAATTTCAACATTACAGCCAAAATCCAAGACGAGAACAGGTTAATCAAGACATCAGGGTGAAGGGGGAGTCAGCCTCGCAATCCGTTAACCTACATTGCAAGGATTCTTAACGTGCACGGTCTTGTATTTTTGTATGTAATAAGCGATGTATTTTATTTCATTATGTCTAATAAAAATAGTGAGTAAAGGTTTGCTTTTAGAAATATAAACTTATTCAATTTTCAATAACAAATTGTAGATACAGAAAATCGTGTACAGCTTGCATTGGTTCCAACTCTATAATCCTGAAAAAGAGTTTTAATGAATCTTTGTTTTAGCTCACCTGACCCGTCCGTCCGTTAATTGTTCACATTTTGATCATCTCCTCTGAAACCAATTGAACAATTCAAGTAAACGTTACAGGAATAATCATAATAATTGAAGGTGATTAACAAAAACTGCTCATTCCGTTCTGATCCAACACAAAACATACCTGCCAGCGAGGAACATAGTTAAACATTGGACACTATTGGAAAAACATCATTTTCGTCATCTGCTCAGAAATTCTGGAAGCAAATTCAACCAAACTGTACTGGAATGGTGTCGTATGGATATATGGAAGTTCCTTTACAAATGTACAAGGACTGCACAATAATTGCACATTTCGTTCCAATCTGACAAAAAAAAACATGGCCGCCTGTGCGGAACATAGTCATGCCAAGAAATCAATACATTTCTTAAATCAAAAGCCCCCTCTAACTTGCCACGATTAGGACAGAAAGTTGCCATGGCAACATAAATTTTCTGTACAATTACCCCCCTCCCCAGTGTTTTCCATTTTCTCAGATTGATTTTGCATTCAAAAATCTTTTCTCGTCTTGAATTAAAGTTGAAATATTTCGCTAGTTGGACGTTAGACACCATTTAATGGGGTGGCCAAATTTTCTTGCTTTCGCAAAGTCCCATTGTGGATTCAATTACCTGTAATTCTTATCATTTCATGTCTTGTGTGTTTCCTCATTCAGAAAATGGTTAAAAAACAATTACCAAAAGACGTTTATTTCACTTCTGCCTTTAAAACTAACTAAATAATTTTTTTTTGTTAATAGATCTGTCGAAGATTTTCAATTTGACCAAGTGCTCTCGTGCACGTGTAATTCGGATCCGTTTCATGTATATCTTGATATATTTTTATTTTAAATTTTTGGATGTTTATTTACAACCAAGTAAATTTTTCATTGAATTATATAAATTACATGTAATTAAGAAAGTTTTCAAAAAGATATTAACAATGAAAGGGTATGGAGTAAATGCACATGAGACAAAGTCTCTACAAATACATGGTAAAACCAAGCAATGAAACAACTCTTTTATTGTTGTTTTCCGTATGTTTCATGGACTGTACATTGATTTTCATTATTAATTGGCTCCTGGTCGTGTTAGGTCAATATAATTGATTGAAAGTATGTTTAAGTTACAAGAAGTTGATTGACAAAAGACGGAGTCGCAGCAAGTTTAAAACAAGAAATACCATTTAAAACTATCACAATAACACATTGTATTGGGTACCAGGTGAAAATTAAAATAAAAAGATTAACGGATCACAGACATACTAACTATTCGAGGCGACCGTACATCAGACAACGGTTTCATTCTTCGGTGAGTGATTCTCGTTTAGGGTAGTGGCATATATGGGCAGCAAATTACATGTCATTAAAATACATTTATTTTCTATCTAATATTTAAGGACTTTAAAATGCGAAACAAACTTGTGAAAAACACTACCATGTGTCTATGTTAAAATAGTTTAAATACCCGATGTTAAGTATTGATCTAGTCTAACTAAAGAAAGAAAAATGTGTAAACTGCATGAATAAAGTGCTTCTAACACAATTTATTGCATTCTGAAAGTGCAACAAATTTGTTAGCTGCACATTCAATAAAAGGAATACTGTGATGTACAATAGATGTTTTGAGATTACTCCTCTTTAAATCGGTCGTGCTAGACATAAATGTGGACATAATCGTAAACATAATACCTTTTGTAACATGCATATTAAGCTAGGATCAATATAATGAAAAGTCTTACTTGTAATCAAAGTATTGATATTATTTAATACCGGGCTGAATGTCCTTTGCCTCTCCAGGTTGCAACTTGGAAGTAAGAAGTAAGAAGTTAGAAATAAGAAGTAAGAAGTAAGAAGTTAGAAGTAAGAAGTAAGAAGTAAGAAGTTAGAAGTAAAAAGTCAGAAGTAAAAAGTCAGAAGTAAGAAGTTAGAAGTAAGAAATAAGAAGTAAGAAATTAGAAGTAAGAAGTTAGAAGTAAGAAGTAAGAAGTAAGAAGTTAGAAGTAAGAAGTAAGAAGTTAGAGGTAAGAAGTAAGAAGTTAGAAGTTAGAAGTAAGAAGTTGGAAGAAAGAAGTAAGAAGTTAGAAGTAAGAAGTTAGAAGTAAGAAGTGAGAAAGAATTTAAAAGATCTATGACAGCATGTAGAGCATGGAAAGAGCACCAAACTGTGATGATTAAAATGTATTGTTCATACCTTCATTATGAAAAATTGCAAGTCTTTATATTCCAGGATGGGACAGATTTTACGGCTGAACTGGGAAAATTATGAAAACAAAACAAAACACAACAAGAAAAAAAGTATAATTAAAATAAACAAAACAAAACAATCGAAAAATACTAGGGATGACTGCTAATTACATCGTTTGAGTTCCATCTGCGCACTTCCTATAATTTTAATGAATACGTGCTTCAAGATAAAGTTAAGTAAGAAATTCTCTAATAAGACTCTGACAGAGTTTGTGGATTCGGTTCATCCTTATTCTAAAATAAATGTAGTTTGTTTTAAAGGTATGATTACAGCAGTTGACTTAACACTACGATGTCTGACAGGGGTATGTGTTTAAATCAAGCAAGCGTGTACGTTCCCAAGCATCCACTCTAACTTCCTAAATCAAAAGAGCTTTACAATACATGCTTAATCGTCTTCAAGGGGTGTAAAAGAGTATTATTCAACAACTTTTAAGGTTGTGTGTGTGTGTGTGTGTGTGTATGTTGCTAATGCTAAGTTGAACACCTTTTGCTGTATCTGCAATTTTGTGTAGAAAATTGAATAAGTAATACCTTTACCCGTTATTTTTATCACACATAATATAAATAAAACACATCGCTTATTACACATAAAAAACAAGACCGTTCACGTTTGAGAATCCTTGCAACAGTCCTGTAGTCTGAAGATAATCGGTTGCAAGGCTCACTCCCCTTATATACTCTTTTACCAGTGGCAATTAGAATTCTCCCCTCCCAGTGTTTTTCCTTTTCCCAAATAAATCATGTTTTTATAAACCTGTTCTCGTCTTGGGTTGTGGTTGAAATATTGAAAGTAGGACGTTAAACGCCATTCAATCTATCATTATTGCTTTCGCCATTAGTCATAAACTAAGAAACCTTTAGTTCAAAGTAAATGCCAACATCGAACTAAGAAGTAAGAAGTTAGAAGTAAGAAGTAAGAAGTCGGAAGTAAGAAGTAAGAAGTTAGAAGTTAGAAGTAAGAAGTAAGAAGTCGGAAGTCGGAACTCGGAAGTCCCCTTCCGTCTTTCGTAATAAACTGATTTAACACAAGCAACATTACAGTATTATATCTCAAAAGCAATTTCTCGATAACATTTGAACACCGCTAGCTTTTTTGCGGACGTCATAATATTTTATCCCTGAATAAACAAGATTCAATGTCATTAGATTTTCTTTTTAAAATTCCAAAATTATATTGTGAAAATTTTTCACACAACATTAATTAATAAAAAAATAAATTGTCATTGAATTTTCTTTTAAAAATTCCAAAATTATACTTTGAATTTTTTCTTATAACATTAATGAATAAAACAAATTGTCAAGGCAAGCCAGAACATATATTTCTGACAGAAAGACATTACTGTTGTTGGATTTAATTTGAGTCTGCAATCGAATATAATAATTTATACTATGCAAACGGCAAACGAATATCGAAGCAAAAATGAGAAAACGGGAATTTCCAAAATCAAAAATAAGAAATCACGCATGACACCCGTCACAATTTTAGTGTGAGTACAATTTTGTCGTAGTCGGTTTCTGTCAGTTCGATAATAACTCTGGATCTTCCCAATTACAGATTAAGTTCTTTATCCAAGGTGAATAATATTGCTGCGGTCAAGGAAGTGGCAAAACTTTCAATTTACCGACATTAAAATTTCCACCTACGCTCTCAACCTTTCACTGACCCGCCGTCATGCAAAGACAACATTGTATATATTTGTCAGGTTTTCACGTCTGATATATCTACAATGTAGACATTTCACATCGATGAATCTTACACATTGTGTAAGCTTGGGGTGTTAATCTTGACTTAATTGAAATGAAAGTTTTGCCACTTCCTTGACCGCAGCAATAAATATTGAAATTTGATATGAGATATACACGTATTTCAAAATTTGACCTCTCATCAGAAGTATGGGGAGTCAATTAATATGGAAAATCCAAAAACAAGTTAAAAAATTTCTAATTTGGTTTGTCATTTATCTTCTTACCTGATTGGTTAATACTAAATTTTCAAGGTATGGATTTCATGGTTGACAACCCTGAAATTGACACGATTCCTACGAGTTTGCTTATAAAATAATATGGAGGCAATACACATCGTTTCAACTTCTGTGTCTGATTGTTAACTTTCCGCCCCTTGTTACACACATTGAAAGAGATCAACGCAATCTCACACAGCGACGACTAATTGCCACAAATGATTTGTTACATAAATGAAGCGAGAGATACTTAAAAGCAGATTTCGATGAGCGTCATGTACACGACAGTACCCATGGTATCAACAATCCAAATGTCATCTCCGATACAAGAACATTGCCATAGAAAAAAATGCACAGAATGTTCCGTTATTATCCTCAAACGCAGACTGCATTCAACAAAAGTGGATCTATCTGCATAGAACCACGACAAAATGATCTACGAAATGCGTTGCTTTCGTCTATAACTTATATCTATTCAGATATTTATTTATTCATCATAATTCAGTTAAAATAACATTTAATTCATTAAAGTATCTAAGATGTAAATCGGCTGTGTGACATCCGATAAAATCTTCAGGGTTAAAAATAGTTAAATTATCAACTCGCTAACATTTCCTAGAAGTTTAGCCAAGTAACTCCAGAAGACACAATTGAAATGTATAAATATCCGTATGATGGTCCGTTTTATTTGGCAATACCTCTGAATTTCCTATAGGAATACAGAACATTTGGAAAATTTCACACGAATTGTGTTGCCATCTAGGAGACCAAATGCACACGTGGATAATCAAGCTTTTGATACGTAATAAACCGTCTGATCAGCTGTTCCTCAATACATTCAGCAGAAAACAACCCACAATAATGTCAATGTTACGCTACAATATTCTCTAATCCAGTAATCATCACTTATATCCTTTCCCTCTGACTAACAATTTCAACAAGAACCGTTTGTCGGCGCTATGTTGTTTAAATAAATGACTTGCACTTTTGGTTTGGATAAAAATAAAAATATTGACTTAAAATATAATTAATAAAAAAAAAATATTGTAAATGTGTGCAACTATATGACAATAGAGTTAACTGTATTGTATTGAAGATTTGGGAGGCATCAATTGGGAATTTGATAGTCGTCAATATCCGTTTACTGGCTCCATAACGTGCCAGTGAACTCTTTTTGCGACCATCAAATCCCCTACTGATGCCTTTAAAAAAATGCAAATACAATTCTGTTATCTCCTAAGTACCCATTACCATAACTTTCGAATTGTGACGAAATATTCGGTACCGAGGACATCCAACAAGAGCAAAATACAAAATGAGACTTCAGTATTTTGAAGGAGTTTTAATTTCTTCAGATCAGCATCTGTAATAATGTCTTTGTGTTGAACATTCGATCTTCCTGTCTGTTTTAAAAGGGTCAAAACTGATTAAGACATCTCTCCCACAAGCTTAAACTCAGCATCATTGATAATATCGAACTTTCTTACTGACTGAAAATGTCTCTGAAGACCAAATCTTGTGCTAAACACCGAGGACCGACTATATAAATCACCATATTTCTTGCGAATTTCAGCATAAAAGTTAATAAAAAATTCACACAGATCACCCTTTTGTTTCTGTTGAAGGTCTTCAATGTCAATATCCTTAGCAACACAGTAATCATGTAGAATTCTTTTGGCTGCCACGATTACAATTTTTGTGTTTGAACTATCCCGATTCTCCAGAAGTTGTTGTAAACATCGGTGGTCAGGGACGCAAACTTGTGCGTCGCCATTGTTTTACTTTTAGACAAATTATTTTCCTCCATTAAGAGGAGCACCTACACAGATTGTAAACGTACTAATAAAATGACCTTTTTTACAATTTCTCTCTGATTTATACGATTACTGTAATCGATATAAATAAAATATTCTGAAGTGGAAAACAGGTGGCCATCTTGTTTTTTTTCTCAGTGGTAAATATTTCCAGGTCATATATATGTCACATGACATATGTTTGAATTGTTGGGGAGCTGGTCGGTCATACAGTGGAAAATAAAATAAAATCACATGGTATTGAATAACCAATTAAAATCTACTATAGGATAATGAATATTCGTGAGTTATAATAATAGAAAATGTGACCCTTTATTATTGAGATTATTTGTTCTGGTAATGCCAGCCTTATACAAGGTAAGATGCAGGCTGTTGAAAGCCTCTACTTATAAACACTTGCATATCTAGATCTTAACATCTTGTTTCCATAGTGTCAAACGATAAATGATACACACCAGAGGAACGTGTACATCTTTTAACATATATACTATAAAAGAAGTTCTAAAAATTTTCTTTTAGTGACAGATGCTACATGGTATTCAATATTAAAGGTTGAGAGTGGTTCCAGGGTCAGCATATTGTCATTGTGGAATTTTACCGGTGCTGATTGTTTAAAGCCCGGAATTTTGTACAGGAATGCATTCATAGACAATATGACTGCTGACTGCCTTTATATGGTGAGTAATATTGACGTTAAAAATATAAATTTACTGTGTTAATCCGATTTACAGAGAAATTCACTGATACAATATCCATATAGATATAAGGCAAAAGAAAGGTTAAGAAAACTGTCAAAAATGTACTGTCTCACACACATAAAATTTCTTTTTATGTTTGAAATGAAAACAAGGTCATTATTGAAAGAAAAAAAGGAATGGAAAGATTTTTGTTCATTTATCTTTATTAATCTTTATTATTTAAGATTAAGGGTTCTAATATGAACACAATTTTCGTTGCTTTTTTTCTTCTTTAAGACACTGTATAATATGTAAAATGAGAGTCTATTTCTTCCTGAAAAATGCATATTATTTCAATGTTCCTTCAATTAGTACAATAATATAGAATAATAGCTAACACATATTAAAAAGACTTTTTCATTAGACATAGTTATCTCCGTGACTGCCTCATTAATCAGGGATTCAAAAAAAAATCCGTTTCATACGATCATTAAAAAGTTCTTTAATAGATATCAGTACCTTGTGGAAAGATTTGCAGTTTCGGTTTAAACTCTGATCCCAGATTCTTTTTTTTTACTTTGTACTGGGATAATAAATTCTTTCAACTGTCTACGACATTTCATTAGCAATTGCTGTTGAGTTCCTACCGGTCATAACCGCAATGGTAGAGGAGGTTTTGCATGCCATAAAGCCGGTTTAACCCGTCATTTCTTTTGAAATGCCTGTACCAAGTCAAGACCATTGCGGTCGACATTTTTTTCCGGTTGTTTCCACCTGATTTGTCTTTTTGTCTCATGGATTTCGGCTCTAGACAACTCCGTTCGTTAATTTTGTTATTAACCCAATTTCTTACATGAGACCAGATAAAAAATTAAGATATTTCTCATGAATGTATGAAATTCTGTCTTTTCTCTTGAGAAGAGCAGCAGATAACACTAAGATTTCATACACCAATGAAAGATATACCGATTATCTATTTTGATAGAATCTAAGTAGAAAATAATTTTGAAATTCTCGAAACTTTTAATGCAGTAACCATCTAACCGCAAAAATTGTCATTTACGGAAGAGCAGCATATTTTGGCCATCATTTTCGCGTTGTTGTTTACGATTATCCCGGACTTGACACGTTGAAATCAATTGCAATATTTCTAAAACAGAAATGGATATTGTAATGCGTGATTCATGAAAAGTAAATAATCAAATGGAAAGCAGTAAATGCACGTGAGACCAAGTCTCTACAAGTACATGAAAAAAACAAGTTATTTATCAACCCTTTATTGTTGTTCTCCATTATCATCATGCTTTATCGTTGAACGCCTTTACAAATTTATGAACATACACAGATTACCCAGAAAGCTATTGCTGCAAATATTTTACTAAAGGATATGGAGTAAATGAACATGAGACCATAACACATATGTTAACTCCAACTGCAATAATTTTAATGTGATGTATGGCCATTTCGGAAATTTATTCCTTATCAGGAACACTTGAGCCCAAAGAAAGGAAATCCATAATTTCAAAAAATGTGAAAATGCATAAAACCAAACGAAATAAGAATAATCAGTAATATCAAATATAGGCAAGGACACAACAATGATAGTGGGAGTTTTGGAATTAACAACAAATGTTCTTTTAATAATTATATTTGCGCATTTTTACAAAAGACACAAATCACCTATTTTTTTCATCTACATGTATTAAATTAATACAAATATTGCATTCCATTGCAACTTTGAAATCAAGCATTTTGCCTTTTTATCTGAATACTCCCGATAACAATGAAGGGATATGGAGTAAATGCAAATAAGGCAAAGTCACTACAAATACATGGTAATAATAAGCAATGGAACAACGCTTTTATTGTTGTTCTTCATCTTGAAGTCACTATGAGACCTTCAACAATGAGCATTACTCATACCTCATAGCAAGTTCAAGATGGCACCTAGCACCGGTTTGAGCGGAATTCATTGCTAATTGTCGAGCAACGCTACATCCATGTTTTTTACCCAATGAACCATGGATGCGGGATCGTAAACAAACATAAACTTAACTGGCAAAATGTTTCTACAATCGCTGTCATCCACCTCTTAAATGCAAGACGCCTAAAAACACGACAGAAAAAGAAATAGGAACGCCGCAAACCCAAGAATTTTTCTGACCTTGCTCATATTTTGTTGTCACACATAGTGTTAAGACTAGTAACCATAATCTTTATATCTTTATTATACCTTAGAAAGGGACAGAAAAAGGGGAGGCTTTGGTACCCATAAATCGATAAAACTCTACCGGTAACTTTTACTGGGGTTGGAATCAAGGCCTGCTATCCCGAGTAGTTGTCTAGCTTTTTTTTTTCTTTTTTCCATGGTTTAAAAATCTAGAGATGGCCTGGTTTTTATCAAATTTTATCTTATTTCAGTTTGATCTAATCTATGGTATGTCCACTGGAGCCAAATTTCGAGTAAGATACCCTGTACCATCTACAAACTTTACTCTCGGAACAATACTGGCAGAGGTACCAGATTTTGCAGAGGAAATTGGTCAAGCTGGCAGAATTAACAAGCCAGAAAAGCACAACTTCTTAACAAGGCAAGTTTATATTCGAAAAAGCTTGTCTTTTACAAGTTCATTTCATTCTAATTAATTATTATGCGGAAACAAGGTTTAACCCTACCACTGGCTTTTGATAGTGCCGGTACCAAGTCCGGCTGTCCCGAGTTCCTATCGTTGTCTACGTTTGTCCTTTGTCTTATACGTGTTTTTCTTGTGTAGTTCCCTTGCAAATTGTTGCATGTAATTATAATTTTCAGCCATTGTATGTGTTTCCTGTTACCCATTTTTTAACATTTGGTAAAAATACTGAAGATACTTAAAATATGACCATTTCCACATTTTCTTCAGAAAAATAAAACAATGGGATGGAATTAGACTTACTGACGTGATTGCTATCATATCTGATTATTTTCTACAAAATTTAAAGAATAATTATTGTTAATATTTTTGGAACACAATTTGGATGACTTCGCTTAAAAACGAAAATTTCTTATGAGGTCAGCAGCTATATTATTACATGCTATTACTAAAAAGAGTTTGCTATCGGACGCAAGTAGGTCAAGCTAAATTATAAATTACATACTATTACTAAAAAGAATGTGTTTCCCGACACAAGTAGGTCAAGCTAAATATGAATGAGAGAGCAAAATATTGATGTTGAGCCTGCGCAGTTAGCATGTTTTTTCGTCATCATTTCTAAAGTGTTCCATAAATGGATAGAAAAACTCGTGGCAAATTTCACTCTTACTCTCTCTGCCTAAATATGACAATTTTCGATTCAAATGTACTTACATATAACACTTTTCGCTGCAAAAGAATTTTTCACAATAACTTTCGGTGTGATTGTTTTGTCGGAGGGTAATGAAATATATCATGCAATGATATTTGTTGTGCACATTAGAAAACCTAGCTGTTTCCTGATCATCGCAAATATCTGATTTAGTCTAAGTGCATGTAAATTATGCATATATCCCAGATATATTCAGCACATATTAATATATTTTCAACACTGTTCAACACGTAGGTTAAAGAGCACTCGTACCACGCGCAGGCTGTAAAATCTTCTATATGTTTCTGTTTTTCCCTATTTTTGAATGGCCTCCTATATTTTCCCATAATTGGCACTTTTTTCTATATTTTCCTATATTTGGCCTTTAAAGGCTGTATTGTAATTTCTTTGATTTTTGGTTATATGCAACTTAGACAATTTTCGATATTTTAGGATATATCATATTCGGCTACATTTTTATTGCAGCTTTTGAAAGCAGCAGTAGATTGTT
>MJUU01039254.1:125093-156688 GCA_002080025.1 Modiolus philippinarum
TGAATTGACTTGATTTTCAAGCTGGAATATTCCTTTATTGTCCTTTTCATTGTGACGTCATAATAGATTGACATACACTTTCACGCGAATAAGCTACTTTTTTTTTCCTGTAAATATTGTCTATTTCATGAGTTATATAAAATATCACTCTTAATTAAAAAGTTACATATACACAACATGTTGATTTTTTCGGCTAAACGTATAGCTGAAGTATGTATCTCTGAAACACCGAAAAATATATCTGATATTAATTTCACATGAAAACTTAACAATAAGCATGCCCTCAGAGTTCCCTTTATATTCTATGGAAATAGTTCTGAAAAGTACTGAATTTTTTCCGCTGAAAATTAACTGTAGCTGAATACATTGGCAGAGTACTGAATGTTAGGAAACCACGTGTTAAGACTGAATTTGGCATGATTTTCAAAGCCTGATAACAGGAAAAGATGATCGGTGACATATTATATTTCATCTATTTTGTTACAATAGACTAAGACCTACAAAACACTAGTAATATGTAGGATAGATTGCCACTTTAATCAAAGACACAGTTGAATGATGAAATGACTAATAGTGTTCATATAATGAAGCATACTGGGGACTTTTATATTATATTTCTTGAATTGTTGTAAGGATAAAACATAAATTTCATTTAATTTATGTTGAAATATTAGTAATAAAAATGTAAGATGAATAAAATGGAGTGAAAATAGGACTGGCTGTAAGGGGAGGAGGAGGCCAGATTATGAACGACAAAAAAGGTACATACCGCTTAAAAATTGTTCTGTTTCATGTCAATTTTCAATAGCAAATTATTAGGAGCTTATAGTAAGTGCACTTATAGGAAAATTGATTTACAAAAAAATTATGTCAACATAGATATAAAAATTAAATAAATGTACATACAAGATTAAATTGAAATTCGTTATATTTCGTAACTCGTCGTTTGAAATATACTCACTGACAACAGATGTATATACTTATATTTGACGTTTTCTTTAAATTAGCGTGATTAAATGTTTGTCGTGTTTTGTTTGAAAAAATTGATTAAAACCATTTGATTACATATTTTTCCCATTGAAATACAGCATTTTATCATTTTAATATCATTATGTTGTTCAGAACTTGTTCAGCGATTCTGTGTAATTTTGGAGGTCATTTTTTGTTTAGTTATTTCATGAAATTAATGTAATTGTTAGTTCCTTCATGAAATCTCTGGTGCTTTTGGGGGTTTTATGAACTTGCTGATTATTTAAGTAATTTCATGAAATTACTAGTTCACCTAAATCACTGTAACAAATAGATTGATTGATTGATTGAATATTGTTTAACGTCTACTCAGCAGTATTTCAGCTATATCAAGACGAGAACAAGTTTGTTAATAAATAATCACTTTGGGGTATGGAAAGGGTCATGGGACGGGAAATTCTGACTGCCACTGGACAAGAAGAGTGAAATTGAAAAGGGCGGAGAATTTAGCCTTGTAGCCGATCACCTACGGACCACTCAAAAAAGGTTGCTACAAGGGTTCTTAAACGTGCAGGAAGCGTGGCATTTCTTCCAGCACGTGGACCTGAGTTAACATCCCATCCAAAAGATGGGTTGTGTATTTATTAATCCCGCACAACCACGGAATGGATCCTATTTCTATATCCCAGGACCCTCGGGGTCAGCCCCCGTTTAGGAGGGGTCACGCCCCGCAAGCCAGAGATACTAGGTCCTATTTCTATATCCCGGGGTTCCCTCGGGGTCCTCTGTTAGGAAGACTCATACTCCAAGCTTAGAGGATGATACGGGCCTGTTCATAAGCCGGGACCGCGCACGGTGGTGTAACAAATTGAAGTCAAATAATGTAACAGCATACTTAAAAAAGAATTAAATGAAAAACCCAAGAATTCAATGAACTTAGTCATGCTTTCATGGGACATAACCGTTGTTTTTTACCTTACGTAAAATGCTTTTAAAAAGGATAAAAATTGTCAGTAATCTCAAAGTCGTAGCAAGTCTTAAGTGTTATATGATACAAAATGGAAACATGAATGTGGCGTTGTTCATCATTTAGCAAGTGAATTCCATTCAAACCGATTATATGGGGCGTCTTGAACATACTCTAAGATAGAGTGTTTGCTCTTTGTTGAAGGCCTAGTGGTGACCTCAAGATGAAGAACAACAATGAAATCGTTATTCCATTTGTTAAATCGTGTCGTGCATTTGTAGGAAATTTGTCACATGTTCATTTACTCCATATCCCTTTCTGGTTCATAACCGGGTATCTTATGTTCTTATTTGCTTTGTACATGTTTAATCAGGAATTTCTTTATGTGCGTTCAATGTCTATAATTGTCTATGCATTGGTTTTGAGTGTTGGTTTTTTTTTGCGTTTTTTAGACGTCTTACGTCACTGTTTTCTGTGTTCTCGTTTCTGTCATATCTCTGGACTTCGATTTATATACCTACCTTCGGTATTCTACTGTCATTGTTTTAAACAAATGAAATCTAGACAATTGTAAAAAAAATGCATAATTACTGTAATCAATTTATAAATTCATTGTCGACGTTATTTTACGTTGTATCTCTCGTCATTTATGTTTTTAGAGTTCACACTGTTAGTGCTTCAGATTTTGGTGTTGTATATGTAATGTTCGTGTGTTTTGTGGGCATGATGTGTCTTTGGTTTTCCGTCCTCGTGTGTTCTTGCTTTCCCCTTGTCTCTGGACCTTGATTTATGTGATCTTGTGCTTTGTTCCTTCGGCATTCTACTGTCGTTGTTAATTCGTTTCTTGAAAAAATATACAGTGAATCCATAAAGTAAGTTTCGCACAAATGGTCGTTAAAGTCTGTTACTAGAAGACATGCTTATGGTTTTTTATTATTTCTTAATAGAGGTTTCCGGATAAGCAACTTAACTTTAACTTAATACGCACTTTAACGTAATGTATTGAAATGTATTTGGATTGTATCCCTTTCACCAAAAATCGAGGCATATATTTTTAAACAATTTAACGTCTTTTTGGAATAACAAAATACCGAAGTTACAATGAGAATGAAAAGTATTTCAAAAGACACATAATTTGTATTGGTTTTAATTATATTTGTTCATATTTTTCCTCTTTGATTATTTGCCAATTCATTTTACTTGGAAAAAATAAGTCAGTCAGTATGTTTCAAATTTGTTTCAATTATGTTTTTACCATATCAATATTCAGTATTACAACTTTAAAATTGAGTTCATCTTAATGGTGTGCAATTCTGTCAGCCAGTAAATTATAAGAGACCACAAAAATGTAAATACCAGTTTCTGTTGTCTAAAAAAGGATCGGATCAGCATTTTTCATTCAATTTTCAAACAGCAACGCGGGACAAAAAGTGATGGCAATAGATAACAGTATTTTGGTTTTAGAGAACACTAGAGAAGCACTAGAGCTTGTTACGCCTATGTAAACTATTACTCCTGGACATCCCAATATCCTGTGCTTTGGTTCAAAATAATACTAATACAAATTACAGTTCTGAAATAAAGTTGATTCATGAAATTACATGTAATGAAACTCTGTCACTAAAGAAGTATGCCGAAATTCGGACTTTTAGTTGACCGATTTTCTTTTTATTTGTGATAGTAACAAATGTATTTCACCTTCCCGATTTCCCGCTTTGCGTCGGTATTGTATATTGTAGAAAACTGACAGTTTCATGCATGCTACACAATTGTTCCTGATGCATTTAACCGGTACCACAGCGTCACTGAACAAAACCTGGCAGTTTTTTTTTTGTTTTTTTTTTTTTTTTTGCTGTTGTTTGTTACCAACTTTCATCTATACTTCAAAGAGAAGTGTTACTGTTACAGGCGTTTATATGGTATGTGGAAAACTGTTAACTCTATATAAACCATAAAGCTCAATACAATTTTACATGGTCTTCTTGTTTCCAAAGTGTTTACTTGCAACTTACATGTGCAGGACACTAAATCAAGCACTATGAAGTAACGATATTGACAGTTCAGAAAAAAATGTCCATACATTTAGTTCAATCTGCTGTATACGATATGCATGGCTCTGACAGTTTAGGATGTAACGATGGAGATGACTTATCACACGGATGAACAGACAAATGAACAAGAAGCGGGACATGATGTTGCATTTCTGTCGATATGTTTTACATGTAGGTGTAACCGAGTCAAGAATTCTATCATTTAGCTCTTTGTAATAATTTGGCTAACATAGTTATAAATAAGAAACGAGTTTTCTTGTACATAAATAAAGCTCGTGTGATATAGAACGTGCCCTAAATAAATCAGTACACCAAAGCTT
This sequence comes from Modiolus philippinarum, assembly GCA_002080025.1. NCBI lineage: Eukaryota > Metazoa > Mollusca > Bivalvia > Mytilida > Modiolidae > Modiolus > Modiolus philippinarum. Next base: position 129,401 of record MJUU01039254.1, read on the forward strand.
TGCTTACTTCAACTGTTCGCCCACTTTTGTACGCATACATGTGCACAAGCCAGTCTTCTTTTATATAACAAATTTCAACCGTCGATCTTTATCTTGGAAAACAAATAATGTAAATACTAATGAAGCCCATGCGTACATTCAACAGCAATGTATATATTTGTTTTCGAAAATATGACTTTTTACTATTCAGAAAGTTCTGTTGTTAAACTGTAAATTCCCGTGTAACACAAAACTTGTAGACAATTCGAAACATGCAATGGTATCACTGAAATGAAGACACGACCAAATGGCATAATCATTTTTGCTATGAAAACTAAAAGTATAATCGTGTTACTAAGATATTCTTAAAGTTTTATTTCAACAATTTGATTTCAGGTGCAAAGTTAGAGTAGGTAGGAGATGTCTGATCCCCGAATCCCATGAAAAAAACATGCAAAAATGGACTTCCGAGTCTTGTTTGTCACTTGAAAGGTTCTTTCATTTCATTAAAACAGTACACCATTATATTACCAGTACGTGTTAATATATAACTGTTGAGCTAAGTGTACAAGACTATTCAATCTGTTTTGAACCGTTACACGTTAACTAAACATCTAGTAAAACCATCGTCATAAGACGAATATCAGAGTACACTTCGAATAATGAATTATTTTTTGGGGGATGTATGTCAGGAATAATCAAGTCTCATTCCCGCTTACTGGTTTGTGAGGTTTGAGGTCGACTCATTTCTGTCTCATTAGTTCTTATCTCTCGGAATCTATTCTTGAATTCCAAAGAAAATACTTTTGCAGCATGGATTTGTATGTGGTTTCTTAAAAGTTAATTTTATCACTTAGGTACGTGTAAAAAAGGCAAATTCTGATTCTTTTTAAATATACAAATTACTTTTCGCAATGTGTTCATAGCTATCAGAAAGATACTAAAATATTGTGAGTAAAATTCCAATCATATACCAGTTTAATATTATTCCATTAACCTACACTTTCCGAATTAAAACTCATTCTCTCAAATTAACAAAGCGAGATAACTCGAGCCTTACGTTAGTTAAGTTGTTTATGTTAAAGTTCGTTAAGTAAAGTAGCTTATCCGGACGTCTCTAATCAGACTTAAATGTCGAATTTCTCATAAAAGAATTTGTTGGCACTAAATACACGATCTGGTGGTTAAGAGCTCTAAGGTTTATGATAAAATAAAAATATTTTTTGTGTCTATAGGTTTCAGAACTAAAACACTTAAAAATTCTTTCATAAAATACGTACAGACCCTAACTGAAATCACGTGAGTGCAGTTATTGAAACATATATTGTCGTTCTGCTTTTAGGCTATGTCATTGTTAATAAGGTTTTGAAGTTATTGGTAATTATTTCACTGTTTGTCTTGTTACCCATTTCAGCACCGGAAGCTACGAATACCTGTGGATTAACAGTGAGATGACTAAGACGCATGCAGCAGCTTACTATAACGCAACAGATCCTGCATCGCCAAGATTCATGTTCAATTTGAGTGGTTTAACCTATACACGTGAGTTGTAGATTGAATAATCTGATTGAGTTTTTTTCTGACATCTGCAAAAAAATGACATTTTTACGATAAAATTAATTAGGACCCCGCCACAAAAAATGGCAGACGCCCTATAGTAATCAGTCCGTACGTCCGTCTGTCCGTCCGTCCGTCCGTCCGTCCGTCCGTCCGTCCGAAACAATCGTATCCGGGCTTTATTGTTTTTTCTCTTTTGAGATAGGCTTTTGATATTTGGCATGTAAATAGATCACCTCAAGACGACGTGTCGCGTCTCTTGGTTGGTGACCGCTGACCTCAGGGTCACATTCATATTTTTCCAAGGACAACGTCGTGTCCGGGCTATAACTTTTTTCTCTTTTGAGAAAGGCTTTTGATATTTTGCATGTTTGAGATAGGCTTTTGATATTTTGCATGTTTGAGATAGGCTTTTGATATTTTGCATGTAGATAGATCACCTCAAGACGACGTGTCGCATACCTTGGTTTGTGACCTCTGACCTTGACATTTGACCTCAGGGTCACATTCATGCTTTTTCAATGACAAAGTCGTGTCCGGGCTATAACTTTTTTCTCTTATGAGATAGGCTTTTGATATTTTGGTGACCTCTTACCTTGACCTCACGGTCGCATCATGCCTTTTCAATGACAAAGTTGTGTCCGGGCTATAACTTTTTTCCTCTTTTGAGATAGGCTTTTGATATTTGGTACAAAAAACAATGTATGTGGATAAATTGCTTTAAGGCGACATGTCACGTACAATAGTTGATGCCGTTTGACCATTGACCTCTATGTCACCCTTGGAGCGGGGCCCACAGAGATGGATACCATCTCACTGATGTCTAGTTTCCTGTAAAATTCAATCTTGGGAAAATAGAATTGCAATTAGTCTAAAATTAAATGATTCAAAATACTTAATTTTAATCAGAAACAAAAAATATTACCGTCTGTACCATTAACAGTCTTTTGTGAATGTCGCCATTGAAAATAGCTGAAAATACTGTTGAATATTTCATTACGTTTGGCATGAATTTCAATTGCCATAAGCAGTGGATTTAAAGCAATTAATTTGGGTTTTTTTTATGACTGTATCAAATTGCTTGTGATACTGACAAATAACACTTTTAAATTTACCCTGAACTGATACTGGTCATCATAACACATAGACATTCACATTTTAATACAATGTATATAATCTAGACTGAAAATGATTGTTATTGCTTTCAATCATTGACAAATGTTCTCAGCTATTCATTTTCTGCTATTTACTGAAACAAACATATATAAGTAATCTTTACTTAAAAATTCATCTCCTTTTTGCAATTTAAAATATTTTAAATTCAATTTTCTATTTTTGTTAAAGATAAATTGTGTACTACATTTGTAAAAATTACTAAAAAGCTAGAAAATGTACCAATACCTACAAAAGAAGGCATTCAATTATAATTCTGTGTAAGCACTTGAAATATAGAAGGTGACACGCATGTTTTCAATATCCATTGTTATTTGAAATTGAATTTAATTTGATATGATAGATGTAGGGTTGCCATAGTAACGTGCATTAATTTTCAAAAAAGTAAATTTTTACACATTTTCAAAGCACACCAAGTAGAAAATGTGGGTACATATCAATTAAATGTTATTTAAAAGGGAAGAACTATATATTCCTGTTTTTGTTAAATTAAAAGATATCGTGGGGATTATGGTTGCTAAGGTGGCTGTAATGACACCTGAAATGGTCATTTTAAGTAATCTACAAACCAGATGCTTTATCATAATTAATTATATTGCATTTAGATAAAAATTCAAGGTCAGACGTAATGATCAATTCTTGAATAGAAAAAAGGAGGGAAACGGGGAATGTTTCAAAGAGACAACGACCCAAAGGGGAGTAATGGCAACTCGAAGCCACCATTAGATCTTCAATGAACGGTAACGAAACCCCACACCCAACGGCAGGTCAGAGTAGGTCCCTAAATAAAGAGTAATCAAGTTCAGCAAAATAAACATCATCCTAGACTCCTATAGACATAAAGTAAACTAACTAGAAAACAGGCAATACACACAAAGGATTATTAAATTTCCTGACTTAGGACAGGCGCAAACCTGCTGTGGTGGGGTTAAGCCAGAACTCTTACCCCTATAGCCAATGTAATAAATCAAAAATCAATCGTAATTACAGTAAAATTCAGTTAGCAACATGACTGAGTCAATTGTGAAAAGTGAAAAATGAAACTTAAATAACTAAATATACGGACATAAACATGAAATCACAAAAGGCTACTAGCAGTTAACTGACATGCCAGCTCCAGACCCATTACCAACTGACAAATAAATTTTTGTAATTGAACACTGCTTTGCCTTTTGGTAAAATTGCAACATGCCAAACATAAAATCAGTATCCAGTTTAATATTAAAAACGGAACGGAAAGCAAATTATCAAATTCAAAATCAGAATGACATTGAAATTAATTTTTAGGGGTAAACTGTTAACAGTGAATCCCATTTAACAGAGATCATGTATCAATTATTCATAAAGAATAATGGCAAAACAAAAAATAACTTTTGCGAGGAGTTTTCATGAACTTTTATTTGTTGATAAAGTCAAAGTTCAAGTTCAAAAGTTGTTCGTGAATTGTGATGCATTATACTGAGATTATAAACACAGTTACAAGGTAAATATAAGCCTCTGTCATGAGAGGATATTAACAAACAAGAACGATAGATGACATTTCTATTTCCAAATCATTCAAAAGGGATATGACCTTAAACATACCAAAACTGTTAAGTCAAGGTCAGATGTCATATGATATCTTTGTAAAATGATATGCAGAGACCAATGTTTATATCTTGCAACATTTGCAAATCATTTAAAGCTTAGGGTTAATAACGTTCTAACCTGCAAGATCACAAATTTCCCAAGATAATTTACAAAATAGCGATTTCCTTTAACCACAGAAGTTATCCTCAGATTTAGATTTTTAAAAAATCGTTAAATAAAGGTAACTCTATAAAATTGAATATTGTTTGTAATTACAACCACCTGCAAAACAAATATATTCAGTTTTAAAATGTCGAAAATAACAATTTTACACATTTAGCTAAATGTTGCAATGGCAACGGTATTTTTATTGTAACGAGGTTTCTACATTTATGTGATAATGGGAAAAAATCAATGAATTCATAACCATGTGTGACATAAAAGGTTGAAGTGCTTATTAAACGCAAAACAAAACAAAAAATGTAAAAAAATCTTGCCATAAAAGTAACATTTTTCCAGATGTTCATCTAGTGTAACTATAAAGAAAAAACTAATAAATGTTGATAAATACTAGTACCTAAGCTTATGTCATAGTTATCTAGTTCAAAGTTTGAAATATTTCTGCATAAAGCCCAAATCCTTAGTAAGTTCCCTGACCATGTTTTTTTCGTTAACTTTGACTGGCTGATGTGTTATGATAATAATTAGTATGTCTCGCAGTTGTGAAAAAAGAAAGCTATAATTAAACAAAAATAATTCAAGTGGAAGGTTAAAATATTTAATACAGGAGTTGTCTTTTATTGCAATGTGGAGTTGGTAAAACAATTCCCCGTGGTAGAGATGTATGCTCTTTATTTTTCTTAGATATGGTGTACTTGTACATATATAGATTACACCACAAGATCCCGTTAATTACCATATTTTATCCACTAGAGATAGTTAAATTTTGAAATTTTAATTGCGAGGCTTGCCGAGCATTTTAAAATTTTAAAATTTAACTATCGAGAGTGGATAAAATATGGTAATAATCGGGATAAAGTGGTGTAATCTTTTTCTCTAATGATAAATGATAAACACCGAGAGTTGTATTCCGAATAGATTTGGCGGGAAATAGCACGGGGCTTTATTCAGCATACGTTGAATAAAGAAAATTTATCCAATGGGTCAAAACCGGTTTAAACTTGACATATCATTAGAGAAGAGATAATATCTCATGTGTACACTTTGTTCAATTACTGTTATTTTAATTTGTGTCAATTCTAAAACCGAAAGATTAACTCCTTCAATCGTAGTTTTGTCCTTAGCTGTATTTGATATTACTAATTATTCGGATTTCGTTTGGTTTTATGCATTTGAAACTTTTTTTTTAAATTATGGATTTCCTTTGCTTGGGTTCTAATGCTGCTGATGAGGAATAAATTTCCAAAATGGCTTGCAGCTCATTAAATTATTGCAGTTGGATTTAACATATGTGTTATGGTCTCATGTTCATTTACTCCATATCCTTTCGTAAAAATTAAATAAAAATGTACAATTGAAACATTTTCTCACATTTAAGTTAACATAAGTTCTGAAAATGCGCATTTTCAGAAAGATAAATTAGTAACTTCGATATTTTGTTCTATTACCACTAGCTGATGCCACTGCTGATAGACTGTTAGTTCCTAAGGGCATTCACCAACCCAGTAGCCAATGCTTTGGTTCTGGACCGAAAACCGATTTTTATTAAAAAAAATCCAAAATCCAAATTTAAGAAAATTTTGTAGAAACCTAAGGATTATCTCACTAGTGCACAGCGCTGTCCCTAGCTGATTTTGGCTTTCCTTTTTAGGTCCCATTAATAATCGCTTCTCAACTAGCTTTAACACATGTCTTGGGTTATGGATTTCCAATAAATGATAAGATCTGAACTTAAGAGACATAAGTTGTCGAAATGGGCATATGCAGAAACTAAATTCGCAGTAACTTCGGTATTTTGTACTGTATGAGGCATCGTTTAGACTAGAACAAAAGACATAATTGATGTCAAAAGATTCCTCTGATTGTCAGTGTAAAAAAGAATATTAGTCTTCTTGTCGACTTGAAAGGTGTATTATGTTGAGGTCTTTAAGTGGTGATTGCCTGTGATTAAAATTTTTAGTAACTATAGGTTTGAAATAGTTTAAAACAATCTATCTTTCTTTAATCGATTTTTTCCGTAGATTTTACGCCAAAAAAAATCGATTGAAGTCGATCTTTTATAAATTGAAACTTTTTCTCTCCAAGAATAGCTGGAAATAATTGAACAAATATGTAAATATTGTATCATAAATAGTAAAATGGTGGTCGTATCTTTATCGATTATTTGTGATTTCTGTAATAATACAATTTGCTTAAACCTGAAGATATAACTTGATTACACATATATTCATATTTCGGACTAATCTGTCTGTCAAATTTATAGGGTAAATAATTGCAGCTTTATATATGCAAATCGTTTTCATCATGATTTCACTAAATAGTGTACCGCTTAATGGGAAATAAATGATGAGTCATATACTGTTTGAATTTCGGGCGTTATAAACATTAACATGTAATGCCAAAATGCTTAAAATTGGACAATATATCAAACAACACAACAAATGACCAACAAAAATACCCGTAACTTAAAGTCATCACTTCCGAAAGTCTACAGTCGACATCACAATCTTGTGGACCACTATAGAGTATTTGTTTCCTATGGGACAACATACGTTTCCATTTTTTAGCATTGGTTTGTTTTCCTCTACCGCTTTTCACTTCATTACTGTAATAGACTTGTTCATTATGGATTTCCTTTGTTTGGGTTCTAGTGCTGCTGATGAGGAATTAATTTCCGAAATGGCCATACAGCTCATTAAAGTTATTGCAGTTGGGGTTAACATATGTGTTATGGTCTCATGTTCATTTACCCCATATCCTTTCGTAAAATATTGTTCAACCCGACGGGAAACTCTAGTAATGCGTCTCATTTTTTTTTATTGTGTCCTTATTGTTCATCTGTATTTGCGTCCCGTTTTTTCTTTTCTTGTTATGCTTGTGAGATGTCTTTGTATCTTTGTGTTATTGATATTGTCCTTGTGTTTAGACTATATTTGTTTGGACTAAAGGTTAAATTCTCACTTACTTTTGACAACTGTTGATAGAAGCAGGACAAGCCAGTATAATACCTCGCTTATGCATAAAATAAAAAGCACAAGCGATATAATATTGTGAACCTGAGCGTCCGAATCTGAACCTATTGAACATTTTAGACTGAAATTCAAAGATAACGGAATGTAGAGCAGTCAAGGCAAACAATTACAGTTAATTAATGCACGATAGTACTTCGCGGTGTCCATGAGCATTCTATTGGATTGTAACAATCACAAAGTCGATTCGTCTACCGGAAGATGTGAATAGCGCTGGAAGTCAACATACGCTTCACTGACTTAAGTGTAATAAAGAAAGTGAAAACCGAACCGTCAATCCAAACCGAATAATCCAAGGACAAAGGCAACATCGGAAAAAAAACAAAAAGAAACAGAGAAATAGCATGAGTACGGCACAGAAAAGAAAATAGACACACACGCACACATAAAAAGATGAACAACACGAACCCAATAAAAAACCTGAGTGAGATCAGTAGCACCGGTAGAGTGAGCATCTCCTGCTTCTTATAAGACAACCGCCGTGTTGAACATGTCAAATCCGGTAGAAGAAACAACAATTGAGCTTTTAAAGGGAATGATATGCTGTCATCTTGGGAACAGATATCCAAAAGCGGTCCATAAATTGCAAAACGGTGTTGTCGACTGTAAAACTCTTGGATGGATGACTTCAAATTTTAGGTAACATACCCTTGTTTAAGTAGCCTATTTGTGCGCTTCATCAAGAAAGTCACTGTACCGACCACATGCTCTTGAATGGCGAATGAGGCGGGCGATGTAAACTCCGTATGCCGGCGCTGTTGGGATGTTGCTCCAAAGAAAAGGGAAGTTGACTTTTGGAAAAGTGAAATCATCGCATTTGTCGTACAAATAAGTTTGAAGTCTACCTCTGTTGTCAATTTCAAGATGAAGGTCGAGGAATGAGGCCGATATGGTAGAGCATGTAGTGTCCTTAATTTCGATCTTTTTTGGATAGATCAGATGTAGAAAATCTCAAAAGCAAGGATTTTCAATGACAAAATATCATCTATATAACTGAAGCTGAAATTGAAGGATTGGGGAATTTTTTTTTCTTTAATTTGAAGAAGAGCTTCGATGAATACAGCATCACAAGAGTTGAGAAATAGATCGGCTAGGAGAGGTGCACAATTTGTGCCCATAGGAATTGCGATAGTCTTGAAAAACAAATCCTCCAAACTGGACAAATATAATGTCGATCGGAAACTATAAAATTTTAATCACTTCTTCCTCTGTATATGTTTTCTCAGATTCAGAGTCATTTTTCACAAAGTAGGCTTGTTCTCTACCTACAACAATGTACCTTTGTCTTCGTTCACCGTTCTTGCGTGAGAAACATCTATGAATTTAACCTTTCAGCCGATATTTTAGTCGTTCATGAGGAATGGTAGTGTAAAGTGTGGAGAAGCGGAAAGTTTTAATGCTCTTACAGTGTAATAATGATCTAGATTTGAGATGTCAAGAAGTAGAGTTTTTCAAAATCCATATTTCATTTACACCGCTTCCTGAAAAGAAAGGTCCTCATTAAGGTGTCTCAGTGGTATTATTCCGCCATTTTTGTCTAATACTTGTTCATTTAGGTCTCATTCATTAAGAAATTTAGCAAAATAGTTATTTAAAATGTAAAAGAAGTTCAAAAAAATTTAAAACTTTTATTCCTTATCATTTTTACAACATTTTCATTACGAAACACATGAGCTTTAAATCTGTTGCTGGATTTACAGAACACAGAAATTATGCAAGGGAGAATTTAACATAGATATCACTAGAGAAAATGATATGTCACAATTTATCTCTCTTATTTCAACGGTGACCCCTAATTTTTATTTTGTATATGTAAATGATTTCAAAACACATGCAAAGTATGAACAAAATCTATAAAAGATTTTTTAAGCTATCCTCTCATATAAACATTTCCCTTACCATTTCTATGTAAAATCCTGAAATTTTCAATTTCAGTTTTTGCGCTTAAATGCATGGTGACCCCCAAATTTTATTTTACACTTGGAACAATAATACAATTATATCTCTACACTAAAAATTTCACAAAATTCTATAATAGGAAATTAATACCCTGCAGACACCTTAACAGCTGTCAAGATGGAGGTTAGCAACTTAGATATAGGTTTTGTTGAGCATTTGGCAGATCCAGCGATGTATCGTTTTTGTATGGGCATTTATGTAAATTTGGTTCCAAGTACAAAGAGAGGAGATCTTTGTCTTCATACTTGGTTAAAATCCCGAAGGAAAGCAAAACAGATTAATGGTTCTTTAATATCTCCTCCTTTTTCAGAGTAGTAGCTGTGTAAGTTGGACTTCCATTGGAATTATCATGCCTAGTTCTTTCTTTAAACAATTTATGTATTGATTTTTGCAAATAAACAAAGATAAGAAAACGCATGAAAATATACTTTTGGTTCGACTTCTTTGTTTGATTTTTTTATCCCTTGTAACGTAACAATAATAAAATAATTTTTAATAAAATAATTTATGATAAAATAATTAAAAATACGATATGAAAAAGATATGATAAGGATGTCCTTCTACATAACGCTTCGTCCTTAACGGGCTAGCTTTATTTGCACCGAACAGTAGACCCCACTTTCTAAATCGGAGACTTAGTTTTTTTGTAACATATAGTTTGTCATTAAAGACATAAAATTATATACGATAAAAGTAAACATATACACAACCACTAACATAAAGAAAACCTTTTCTTTCTCTGACATCTCTTTAATGTAGACACAGTCTCATTAAACTGTACTGCAAGTTAAAAAAAAAGTCGTTTAGTTAAGAAAAAAATGTTTAATAAATATTGGTACGCCTGTAAAGATTTTCTTAAGATATATCATAAATAGCACAAACACAGAATCTTTATGAAGATTGCCCTAAAACTTCACATTTCTTTTCTTCTGCTTTAGCAAAATAATTCTATGTTTAATGATACGGATTTTTCACTCCTTTCTGAAATAAGATATAAACATATTCAACCCTTTCAGTACCAAACGACAAATATGTCGTCAACGGGTTGCCTGCCAAAGCGACATATTTGTCGTAAGAACGTTTTGTGCTAAAGCGACTAAAATATCGTTTGAATTGAAGACTCATTTTATTTCAGAATATGAAGGAATATTGAGAGGTACATCATACAAAAATTTTAGATATATATGTTGTGTACAAGTTGTAATTTTGTACATGTTATGAACTGTACAAAATTTCCGCACAGGTTATAACTTGTATGACCAAAAGATACAAGTTATAACATGAACAAATTTGGACTGTACACGTTATAACATGTACAAAAATGTGAAAAATTTTGATTTGAACTTGTACAATATTAAAATTTTCTACTGATAGATTAGGTAAGATAACATTCCCCCCAATATCCAATACAGAAAGATTTTGTTTTGTTTTTATATCCATAGTCAGCAATCCTGGTTCTTTATAAAGCAGGATTTTATAAAATTTACAAAAGTTGCCTATTTTTTTTAAGGTGATGACGTTCTACATGATGGGATTGTACGGTCGTCATCAACGTTATATTTATTGCCGCGCAAAGCAACGTAAAATCTGTCAAATTGCAATACTTTGAAGTAGTACATAAAAAAGCAAAAGTTTGTCCGACAATGAGGGATCCAGAATTTTGGAAGAAGTATTATTCAAAAAGAAATATACATATAAATATAAATAGGAAGTTTTGGTTAACTTTTAAGCTTAAGTGATTCATGAATCAAATGTATTCCGATGTATTATCAACACAAAAACACCACGAAAGAAAAATACGTATATTAAGTAAACAATTTAATATAAGAAAATACGTTTTTTTTATTGTATCTGTAATAGCTGGCGAATGCACAAGCACATTCACTTATAGACACAAAACGAAATAATAAAATGTCATAAAATGAATGTAGAATTACGCTTAACATATTTATATATTTATATATTTATTACAAAGCCGAGAAGTTTGAAGATAATAACTAAATTTTCGAGACTATTTCTTAAAATTTCAAGATAATTACTTGAATTTTCAAGATAAGAAATTGAATTTCAAAATAGTATCTTGAATGTTTAAATTATTGCGTAGGTTTTTTTTTCAGCAATCAGTGCACGCAATGTGGAATATTATGTAACAGACATGCAAACTTAAGCCGGGTTACGATAATAAACTGATTATAAACCCTACTTTAGGGGGCGGTAAACAGTGATCATGGAGTCCGTTCTTCCGTACGTCCGTTCGTCCGTCCGCCACTTTGTGGCGTTAATTCTTCCTAGACCACTTGGTGCAATTCAATGAAACTTTCACAGAATCTCAAGTATAAATTGCCATTGTGCACCAGCTATTTTAAAATTTGATTTGATTTGATTTCCTTTTTTCTGTAATCTTTTTATTCTGGAATCAAGGGGGCGGTGGTATATATTAGTGAGCTCTGCTCACAGTTTTTCTAGTTTAATTTAGTTTCTATGTTGAAATTTTGTTGAAAGCAAATGAACAAATGACAACGCACAGCTAAGTGCAACATGTATGAATCGACCGCGGTTAATCTTATTGTTAAATTTAACAATATGTTATGAAAGACTTGAAGACTTAAAGCCAAAAAAGAATGTAGCATGATGCTTATAAACATAGTAAAATTGTGAACAAAGTAGGCTAATCTTTGTATACTTATTGGTCAGAGTGTGTCACTGCTAAGCATTATCAGTCGACGCCAAAATGAATGTTTGTATTTAAATGATTTCTGAGAATTTCGGAGAATAGACCAGCTTACTGTTTAGTTTTCATGGGATTTTGGCATCCTCACTTTTACCTCGCATATCTAAAATGTTTACTTTTCATGGGACTCCATGAAAATTTAACAGTTTAGGTGAAAAGTGAAAGTGAGGTTTTGGCACCATCTTTCATGGCAATTGCACCGAATGTTTTAATTAAAAGTGTGTTACTGATCGACGTACTTATCGCTTACAAATTGTCTATTAAGCAATATGCATTAAAGATCGCAGTAGAATACAGAAGGGACCGGTGAAAATTTATTTGAGCAAATCTTAGTAATGCCAAAGAGAAGATAAATAAAATCACGTTTGCCTGCAATTTTAAGAAATATCTAGGAAATGCGATTCTTCGTAATTTCTTCGACTACCAATATTTGCAGTATACTTTTACTTGAGAACTGGTTCTTTTTTCCTAATTTCGGGCAGCAATGAGAACTTTTTCCTTTTTCATTTCCCCCTTTCACATATACACAACTAACATACACAAAACACTAGCCCTTTCCTCTTTAATGGACTTTTTAACAAATAAAGTACTTTTGAAGTGGGTCTCAATAGGGTATAAATGAGGACCGGGATTGTCTTTTTTTAAGAAGGCTTGAAATGAGATCATGACAAAAAAAAATTGCGGGTGAAAACGGGGAAGGATTCCGAGCGTGAAGCTTGAAATGAGATCATGACAAAAAATTGCGGGTGAAAACGGGGAAGGATTCCGAGCGTGAAGCTGGAACAGCTGAAAAGGCAGCCTCTTCAAGAGCTTTTGCGAATTATTTTACCGTCAGATTTAAAGGTGAAAGCGAAACAGGATTTCGGGAAATGGAAATAATTGAGATCCTCCTGGTCATTAATTTCAGCAGGCAAATATTTTTCATGTACAATAATGAAACATTTGAATGTCATTTCAAAGGAAATTTTATTTCTTTATTTTTCACTCGTTAACATAACAGTCAAAATGGCAATCTTTCTGTATACCGCATGACAATATAAAAAAGATGAAAATAGAAGAAAAAAATGCAATTTGGATATCAATGTCGAAAAAGAAGCATGACACTTCGTATCCTTAACACCAGACCAAACTAGTGCATATAAGAGTTAATATCAGCCCCTCTTTAATTTTTCTTTAGTCTAGATTAAAGTTAATCTTATTAAACACCATGTCAAAATATTGAAAGACTGAACAGCCATCTGTAGCATATCCAATGGCATCATTGCTTAATATAATATTAAAAAACAGAAAAAAAGAATCGGTGTACAAACCAATTCTGGAGAATTTGTTACCCAGTGCCGTACCGCTTTTATGCGAAAAGCACAGGAAAATCTCATTGTAATACTTTTGGCACTTCAATATTTTATAAAGCATCAAACCATACAAGACTTAATGTGTTAAACATCGTTTATTTGATCAAAATTCAACAAATTACAACTTCAAAAAGGTATCGAAGAAAAACGTGCGTTTTCTTCGATAAATGGCGCGACGTCAGATAATATTTGGCACTGACAACGTCATATTTTATTCGGCAACGACATTGGCGTTTGAATTTTGAGTTCGGCACTAAAAGGGTTAAAGACTTTCTAAACTTAACAAGTAAAAAGCTTTTCAGTGTCATGCAATAAAATAACATGGAGACCAATCAAATAACTTCAGAAAATGCGTTGGTATCTGAACTTGGACGCATGTAGTTTTAACGTGTGTAAAATAATGATGTTTTGCCAGTGAGTGACAATTTTCTCGTCTTTATTTGACATCATATGATTATAACCCAAATACCATCATTTAGGTTAAATACATTAGTTCATAAACATCATTACTACCACTAGCAAGTATACTGTGCAAATATTCAGATGCTTTAGCCTTGAGATATAAATTAAAATATTTTTGTAAACCCTGAAGTAAAAGTTCTAATATTGCTCTCTTCTTTTTTCATAAGAAGCTCATCCTCTAAATCTAATAGTATATATTCGCGTATTGTACAATATCAAATAAACTGTAATGTACACTTTCACTGAATTTCTAAATTATGGATTTCCCTTACATGGACAGTAATATATCAGCTTCTCCTGCTTACGGAGTGTATGTTTCACAGTTGATTCTTTACGCGAGAGCTAGCACAAATTATACAGAATTTCTCATTAGACATAGTTATCTCCGTGACCGCCTTATCAATCAAGTCTTCAACAAAAAAAATCCGTCTCATACGATCATTAAGAAGGTTCTTTTATAGAAATCAGTCCCTTGTGGACAAATTTGAAGTTTCGGTCCGAATGCTAATCCAAGATTCTTTTTAACTTAGTACTTGGGTGATCCTTTCCATTAATTGACTACGACCTTTAAATAGCAATTGCTGTTGAGTTGCTACCACAATAGATGAAAGATGGGGAGGTTTGGCATGCCATAAAACCGATTTAACCCTACATTTCTTTGGAAATGCCTGTACCATATCAAGACTATTGCGGTCGAAATTTTTTTTTGGTGGTTTCCGAATTATTTGTCGTTTTGTCTCATGGACTTTGGTTCTTGACAATTCTGTAAATGGAATCAGCTATCACTTATACCCATTCGATTTAAGAATAGCCGTAATTTGATATTTTTATAATAAATTAGATTATTGCAATTTAGCTAATAAGTGTGAATATTGTTTTTCTATTTGTGTGGGTTTTTTGCAGGTAGTTTTCCGACACATTTTAGTTGTAGTTGCAAACAAAATACTATTTTCTAAGAGCAGCTTCGAAATTTCAAAACGTTTGTAATATATATAAGAATCGACATAGCTTCTTGTAAATGGTCTCTATGCGAATAAGAATATGGTCAGACATTATATTTGTCTTCAATATATACCTTGCTATCGCTTAGTAAAAAATATTGACAAAGATATGGTCTGACCATGTTCTAATTCGCAATAAGCTCGCTTGCATTAATCTAATTCTTAATTTATTTGAAACGATATATATTTTTTGTTGTTGTCAAGGTCATTAATCTATTTAGTTCTCTGATGTGCATTTTATTTGAATATATAGCGATTTCCACATTTGTGATGTACGAGTGGAGTCTGCACAGGTTCTCTTGAACTGAAATGTTGTAGTTTGGTACTTTTACTGAATGGCCGTATATCCATGTGAAAGTATGACCTTGTAACGACACAGCTCTATAAAATTTACGTCATTCTTTTGTTAAAACCTCGATATAAATTGTATAACATTCTGAAACTTTAAATTGAGGTAATAACAAAATTTTCTAGAATAGTCAAGAGTCGAAACTCAAATTACAAAAGGACAAAGCAAGTGAAAAACTAGACCCACAATGGCCCTGAAATGGTATAGGTAAATTCAAAGAAATGCTTGGTTAAACCGGTTTAATTGCGTGCCAAAACAACCAGTACACCCACTATACAGATTTAAAATTGTTCCTTTATTATTTATCTTATTTAATGGCAGCTTTCAAGTGATATCACATATATATTTATGTATATAGACCATTTCACGATAACTGTGGTCCTGAAATTTGCACATGCGCTCATATGCCTTTGAGTGGGTAAAATACAACGTCATAATGTATGTGACGTCTTGATTAATTGTCTTACGACGTCATTTTTGTGGGTCATGTTATCATTTTCCACTCAAAATCATAGGACCGCAATTATCGTGAAAGGGTTTATTGGATTTACTTACGTCAACAAAACGTAAGTATCAGATTGATTTTTTTTAAACTTGTTTGTCTTTGTTTGTCTTTTGTCTACCTTTGTCTTTTGTCTCATTCGTGTTTTCCAATGTAGTTCCCTGACATATTATGGCATGTAATTATAATTTTAGACATTGTTAGTGTTTCCTGTTATCCCCCTACTTTTACATTAGGAATATATATTTATTTAATTAAAATCTAGTATATTTTATATACATGTATGTTTATCTGTTTTAGCTGGAATGAGTTCATGGCAGTTTGCATCAAGTCAACCGATCAAGTATTTAGAAGTATATATTGGCGCAGTAGGTAAGAAACTTACCATGTATTGTGGCTGTAGTTTTATATGAAAGTGGCCTTCATAAAATGCAATGAAGCAAAATTAGAGCTATTTATTTGATTTTGATATCACGACAGAGAATCTATCATGCCATTATACAGTAAGTGGGAACCGAGCCGTCAGTACAAAACGAACATTCCAAGGACAATGGCAACATCGGAAAAACAAGGAAACAAAGACACAACATTAGTACTACAAAAGGAAGAAAAATGAAACCCAAATGCACAAATCAACAACACAGAACCAATAAAAAACAATGAGCGCGATCAGGTGCGCCAGTATAGTAAGCATCCACTGCTTCTTATAAAACATATTGTCTTATAACATATCATTTCTGGCAGTAAAGTCAAATCCAATATAAAAAAGTGGAAAAGTGGTAAAGTTTAAGATCTGTTGAAATCCGGTAAACAAATACCCGATAGTTGTCAACAGAACATGAAGTCGACGATAATACTTCTGTAGTGATTTCTTCAAAATATGGATAACAGACCCTTGTTTCAGTTGCCTATTTTTAAGAAACAGGGCCACAGTAATCACTTTAGCGACAAAAGTCCCTTGAGTAGTTAATTAGATGTAAGATGGTAGATGCTGTTGGAATGCTGCTACAAGGGAAAAGAAAGTTTACTTTTGCAAAAGTGAAGTCATCGCGTTTGTCAAACAGCGTAGTTTGTAGTGTACCTCTATTGTCAAGTCAAGAAATGGGGCAAAAATAGAAGTATATGTGGTATTTAAATTTAGAGCTTCTGTTAACATTTACCCTTTTTCTTCATATAGCCAGCGCTTAGTCATCAACATTATATATTTTATTCCAAAATCTAACAATATATTTGGACTACATTTAATATACATGTATTTCTACTACAATTTTTTTTTGTCTGTTACATAATATGTATGTTTTACAAAACAAGCAGCTTTCATAATATTCTGTAACGTAAAAAGGTTGTTGATGTTGTTATTCGGACCGTTAAAAGTCAGCGGAAATATAGTCATATATTTGTGTTATTTTTTGTTGTAGCCAAATGCCAACATCTGCTTAGTTGGATTACAGATGATTTCCTCTGTTTAGGTAAGTGAATTCCCATATGCTTTAGTACTTTGAAACAAATTTGTATATCAGTCAGGAGAGACTAACAGAAAATCGAGAAAAAGCTTTTTGATGAAAAAAAAACATACCGAAATTGTCATTAATCTTGGCTTTGTTAAGATTTGAAGTTCAACACTCTAGTATAAATAATTTCAAATGTTGAGATCAATGTACATTTTTATATAGATGTCGAGTTTTTGAGGAAAAATGAAGCAGCATTTTACGAAACTATTTGAAATATTTAACAGATTACCCAACGTCAAAAAATATTCTTAGACACATCATATTGATCTACCTCAGATAAAAGCTACTTTTAATCTATGTTTTAGTTAAAATACGGTGTGGTTTTTACATACACAAGGATAGTAAAAGAGCGCACGATAGTTGTGTAATCTTTGCTCACACTTAAAGCCCTGGTCTATTGTACAATATCCAAACTATAAAGTAAAGGGGTAAAAAAGTATATTAAGGAGGCTCACTCCTGATGTTGTTTTTATCAAGGATTTCTTGAAACTTATCTTAATTAATTAAGCATTGTAGACTAAATGAAATGTTGAAAATAAATATAAAGGTCCATGTGTTTTTAACGGAGATACGAGATATTAAAAAACATTAGGACTTTTTTTTGTCTGAAAGCTATGAAGTTATATCAAGAATTTTATGAAATTTTGTCAAGTGTCTTAATTTGACCTAAAGAAGATATTCATGAAATAAAAAGTAGGGGTCTGTGAGCAAAATCCTTTTAGCCATTGAATTGGAGAAAACTAGAGGAGTTTCGAAATCTAACTCAAATTTCAAAATATGATGAGTGAGCCACCTTAATTAGATTGTATAAGGATATATTACTAACACAGTAAACAAATAAGTACAATTAGTGCTTTCACAATGTTCCCCGAAAACTCTCATTTGAACAGGTTTTATTATAGACTTATCTCCTTTTTTTCATATATTCATCTCTTCATGTATTTCAAATACAAAATAGATGTTTGGAATGATTTTTTCACATTTATGGAAAATATTAAAACAACAATGATCTGACATTTTAATGATTCAAATGAAGCGTTGAACTTTACCGTTTAGCATTGAATGCGACATAGTTTGAAAATTGCAGTTATGTATCTTTTTAGGTCCAGATGTAAAAATTAATGGTAACAATGGAAATACTACTTTTGTACCAGAGGGAACTCAAACGCAATTGACATGTACTATAAGATCTCAACTTTCTATAATACGAGTAAAGTGGATGCGTGATGGAAACGTGCTGTTGTTGGAACAAAACCAAGCAAAATACCAAGGTGTGAAAAATGGAACACACACGTTGATCATTACAAATTTCGAGGTAAACGACTCTGGAGCGTATAAGTGTGCTGCAACGACTGCTATGGGGACAGGAACAAGCCAACAAATTCATGTGCAGGTGATTCAGCCATGTAGTTTGAAAGGTAAAAAGAAGACTAAGATGTTTCTGATTTTTAGAATCGATTCAATAAATCTGTCCCAATCTTGAGTTTGTAGCAAACATATCCTTATTAGCTTCTGTGTTAAAGAAAGTACACGCCATCAAATGTAAAGGGAAACTAAGCACTGTATATAATCAAAGACAAGGAAGCTTTTTGTCAATCTTTTACAAAGGAACTGTCAGTAATTGATATAAAAATAAACAATGAATCAGTCTTAATATGACATCGTTGACTCGGTCAAGAAGGTCACATTTTTTAAATCCACTCTATTTATTTACCTTGCTGCATAGAGTTTGGACGGTTTGAACTGATACCAATTAAAACAGATTGATCATGCTATACGTGCATCTAATTTATCTTGCAAACACATCGTCAAACGAATACCGAAGCAAAATAAATAGAAAAGGAAAAGGGAAAAATTTCAAAATAAAAAAAACCAAAATCCAGGAAGAACAACATATCTTAGCTTGGATTTATCATGCATATGTTCAGACTTTGTCTTCTAGAGATTTACTCCATATCCGTTGGTTGTTTTTGCTACAATGCACCAGGATGAAGAAGCCACGATTCCACGTATATCACATGGTCTAATACTGAATGCAAATTATAAACTGTATAGTTATATATACACATAGAGCAGAAAAACTGTTCGAGCAAGTTATTTTCGATTTTGAAGGGCGTAATTATTCTCTAATATATTTCATAAATTACTTCCCTTCTCGGTCTGTATCACAACATTGAAAGAACAGCGAAAATGCTATATTCATTTTATGGGAAAATCCAAGATATTTAGCAAATAAAAGCAGAAAGACAGAAAGAGAACAAGAAATATAAATGATCAAACATATAAATAAGGAAGTCAATACGAAATTTGAATTGATTTCTATTAATTCATTTGTGATTTGACTTACAAGTAAATCGTTTTTTATTTATACCATACAACCCAATTTGTAAAAATTCAAAGGAAGAAGTCTCTCGTTGATGATATTTCCCCAAAAAATCTTCACCTGAATTTTATACCGGTGAACGGAAAAATTGAAGGCATAAAATAAAGTGCAAATACCTTAATGCACTTGGTGCAAAACAACCCATAGCGAAAGTTTTGACTTTTGCAGGGCGGGACATAACGTTATATATTTCATGAGTTAATGTCCTTCTCGATCAGTATCAGAACACTGGAAGAAAGGGGGAATTGACATATTCCAATTATTGGCAAATCTATGATATTCACTTTAATTAATCGAGTTTTAATAATACATGTAAATGTTGAAACGCATGTAGGTATAACATTAATCAGACAACAAAACGATATAAAAATTAACATGTCACTTTCATGTTTACAAATAGATGGCAGAATGTTAAAAATACTATGGTTTCCTCAATGAAATAAAAACAATAGTTAATGAAAAAATGGTCATTATCGTGAAATGTAGACTGCCTATGGGACAGTGGCATTGACTTCGATGCAGATAATGACCTCGCCTTCGGCTTGGTCATTATCACCATCTCAGTCAATACCACTCTCCCACTTTTTACCACTTTTTCATTAACTTTTATATAATTATAAAATACATTATTAAAACAAAGTCAGTTAGAATCTTGAAATGACTTCTATTAAATCATTTTTGATTTTACTTGTCGTGTCGTATTAATAATATGCATTCCAGTTCGTAGGTAAGGTGACAATCTCTTAATTTAATGGTATCGACCAACATGATCTTGGGTACATTCTGCTCAACGAGAGGACAGAATAGTTGCATTTTTGTGTTTTAATTCTCAATGGAGTTTTACAACACTAAATAACAAACACATTTTAGAAAATTACACACTCTACCAATATTTTTAAGCTTTAAACGGTCTATGAAAATATATTTTTCTAAGAAAAGGCTTAGAACTAATGGAACTATAAGATGATACAATACTTCTTAAAAACACATTATGTAGTATAGCCTTACTTTAAATTCGATGCAGAAAACAAAACAACAAAACAGAAAAAAAACAAGCAAAACAAAACAACAAAAACAAACAAAAAACCCATACACACACACACACACACAAAAAAAACAACAAAAAAAACCCCAAAACCCCCCCCCCCCCCAAAAAAAAACCAAAACAATAAGTCGATAAAGATATTTTGAACTAATAAAGATTTCCAAAGCACATGATTAATTTGTTCTTTTCAACATTTACTTTCAGCGAACCTTGATTCAAGGAATGATAAACTTGCAACGGCCGTATTTGAAAAACACAGTGAATGTTACTCATCACAACTTTTGAATAAAGTTACAACTGCCAGTACAATTGGGTGTGGTCATGTTTGCTTGAAAATGAATAAATGCATAGGCTTCAGGTTTGATGAAAACAATGGCGAATGTGAATTAGTTTCTGAAAAGACAGGCAACACTTCTTTTCAAAGTGTTTACATAATGAAATAATTCATGAATTATGTATTTACACAGATAGATCTAAAGGATCTAAAGAAAAAAGTATTGTCAAATTTACTGATTGACAGCAGATGTAACTTATAATTGAATTGATTAATGTGAATGGATTAACAATCATGCTGATGTGTTATTGAATGGTCGACATTTGAACACATCATATACATTTAGAAATGCTTGGACTTTTCAATGCATCAACTCTAATTCTAATGTAGTTTGTAATTAATCCTGTCTTCTGATTGGTTATTACTATAATTTTCAAGGTTAAAATTTCACGTTTGACATTCCTGAAATTGACACAATTAATATGCGCTTGTTTATGAAATAAATTGGAGGCAATACACATCGCTTCAACTTATGTGTTTGATTGTAAACATTTGGCTTCTGGTGACATATTTTGAAAGAGAGTATCAAAATTCTCACATCGAAGAGGAGAGTGACAAGTAACTTATTACATGAATGAGACAGAAATAGACCCTTTCACGATAACTACGGTCCTAGGATTTTGGGTGGAATATAAAAACAGTTCCCGCAAAAATGACGTCGTAGGACAATTAATTAAGACGTCACATATATTATAATTAAATAAACTTTGGATTGAATTGCTATCATTACGTTTGTCTAAAAATAAAAAAAAAAAAAAAAAAGGTTTTCACTTATTTCAAAATACTAGAAGACGAATTGGATTGTCCAAACTTCCATGATTGTTTTATAACAGACATGTTTGGGAACAAACTATCGGTAAATATTACGTCTTCTTGAACAATAAATTCATTTAAGAATTGAATGCATTATTTTGAAGTTTCATTGGGGTATGAAAGTGTTGACCGAAGTACATTTTTAATGACATTTCATGTTGAAAATGTGCGCCCGGTCAACACTTTCATAATCCTTATGAAACTTCAAAATAATGCATTCAATTCTTTTAATTACACTTTAACCAAAATGTAAGAAAACACAATTTATTTACAGGAAAGTACATTATGTACATAGGGATTCTATTTTTACAAATTATCACGTCACGTGAACATGTGATCAAATGTGTTTTATGGGAATTGCAAGTTCACATTGATAAGCCACGTGATTCGTGTTCACCTATCAAATTGACAGAATTCAAATGAATATGCATGAAATGTAATTATAATATATTAACATTAGTGGAAGTCGTTCGTTGAATACAATTACACCTGAAGTCAATAAATAATATACAAATATGAACATAAACAAGATAAACATAGGCTTTAATAGAGCAATACAGTAATAGTGAATGAGGGTTTTACCTTAGTTTTTATTTATTTTGCACTCCGTTTAACCCGATGTTGTTTGAGTATAGAAATGCCAAAAATCTAGAATCTGATGACATGACTTAAGTCATTGATGACAATAAAAATGGGCGTGATATCATTTCTTTACTTTCTACATAGAAACAAAAGGACCAATATAAATATTTAATTATATAAGCAAATACCTTGAAATGTATTAAACCACAATCAACTAAATTCTGTACAAAAATCGGTGAATGTAGAATAGTGGATAACAGGAAACACCTGCAATGGATGAAAATTACAATCACATGCCACAATCTGCCAGGGGACTACACAGGAAAACACACACACACACACACACACAAAACAACAAAAGACCAACGGAATTAACGAAAGGAACTCGGGACAGCCTGACTTGGTACCGGAACTAGCAAAAGCCAGCGGTAAACCGGTTTATGTGTACCAAAACCTCCCCTTCATCTGCCCCGTGTCTCAGTAAGTATTATATAGACAAGACAAATAAAGCTTCAACTAATATTCAGGAACAATGATTTTTTTTTTAATTTTTCTGTTAAATGAGTCATGACGTCACTGAATGGATTTGATTTCAGCAGGTGAAAAAGTGTTTTTTTTTTTTTCATCTCTTAGGATTCTGTTACAGATATATGGTAAATACAATAACTATTGAATTAAAAGAAACATTTACACCCCAAACATGCCAAAGGAGCAGACAGTACAAAGCTAAACACATTGTCGCGGAAGACTGTTTGTTATTTTCTAGATAACCTTTTTTTATACTTGTTTATCTCCTCTTATTCTTCAGGAATTCTGATAAAAGTGCTTGTAGGAATAGATTGCCAATAATTTACGTTTAAAGCCTATTCTAATTGGTCAAGATATATAGCAATGAACGATTTATAAATCAACTTATCTAAAGTGTACGCTAACACTAACCAGTTGCAAAAGGGATACATATATTTGTACTCGCTATAAACTACGGTTTAAAGACATTCCGTATAATGACCTTGATCTTGACTGGATATGGTTCAGAAATTGTAATGAACAATTTGGGAATCATTTTATTTTTTACGTGTGATAATATACAATTAATGTATGACTTACTGTTTTCAGTAAGAAAGTAAGATATTAATATTGATCAAATTCAAAAGTTGTTTCTTTTGTTGACAAGAATCTAATGTTATTATTACGAATTAGAATTACGTTTATTTATTTTTTGCCTCCTTGAAGAATAATTATAATGCAGCTCTTGTCATAAACCCTAAATCTCAATACCATCTACCACTGCGATATTCCATAGGTTCTTAAATTTTGCTAGTCTTGTTAATAATGAATTCTGGAATACAAAATTTAGCCACGAATTGTTTTTAGACTATAGGTCAAAAAACATTTTATTTTTCGTACTCATTTATAGGCATTATGTTGTTAAACAATACATGCAACAAGGGTGGGCAAAAAACTTTGTACTTTGAAGATTTCAATTTATTTAAAAAAAATATTCAAGTATATTTAATTAACATCTTACATGAATTCATGACTTAAACCTCATGTCCTTAAACGGCCAAGCTAATGAATTGCTCGAAATTGTGTCAACCGACGGCATTAGAGTCTCAATGACTTATAGAAATAAAAGCAAAAGGAGCTCTTTTGAACTCCACTTTGAATATGAGATACATACAAATGTATAGTTTATATGCAAAATATGAGACATAATTTGTCTAAGACGTTTAGTTCGATGATTTGTTTTTTCTTAACTAAAATATGAACGTTTGTTTTAATGATTCAATTCATTTTTGAATGATATTAATTTACTTTAAGAATTATCAAAAATTTTTCGATGTTCAGATTATTAGAACTCAATTCACATAATACGATATAATACATAATTATTTGTTAAAGATAATAAATTATTCAAAGTCAAATCTAATCAAACACTTTGATAACGACTTGTATTACATAATTATTACAACATCCTTTCCTTTTTTGGAATTTAGTTTTTTTTTTTTTATTATTTGAATTCTACATTATTCAAAATGTAAATCTTGCTCAACCTATTATTAGTGTCTGATATTGACACAACCATCTACATGCAACAGTTGTAATGTAGAATACTTAATAATTCACAGCTTAAAAGTGCTAATTCAGTGCAATTTCGTGGAATTAAGTCTTGTATGTAGCCACGTTGCCTGTATATAAGACTAGCGGATACTAAATCAAATTAGTTCTGTTTTGAAGACATAAAGATGAAAATCAGTATAATAACAGTGAGAATCATTATACTGGAATTGACATTGATATGTAAGTATTCCAGTTATGTATTTTTTATGTACACTTTTTATATAAGGATTTCTTTATTCATGACCACAACGCTATGTTTTACATTAAAAATGAATTTTCTTATAGCTGTTTAAAGCAAAAAACAATAGTAAAAAGGCCTAACGATGGGACATGTTGTTTCATTTTGATTATATGTGTAAAACCTATCCCCATGACAATTATTTTTTGCATATTGATTAATGAATGCCACCTTCAATGCAAATATATCGAAATCTGTACATAAAAATTTTAATTGGAAGTAATAGAGCTAAATTTCTAAATGAATAACGAAGCGAGAGCCAAAATCATGAATCCAGAAAACTTGGCAATATACGGATCACATACAGATATGTAACTTATGTCCGTTGTAATGTCAAATTCGATATGTTTAAATCCCCGGTCCATTGAAATATGTCAATTTTCATTTGTGAAATAGACATATTAGTAGTGGGAAACGGCCGATTCTACACCATTTAGTTTTCAGGGGAAAATCCTGTATGGGATCCACCCCCGACGGCAAGATGCAAACATTCAGCAACCTTATTGAGTACTAAGTAAAGAATAAAATAATGAAGTTAACGTGATTTTAGTTTTGTATATGCGCATTTTGACAGCTTATATCTCATTAGTGCAGATCAAATCAAAACATTTGGAAATCCATAAACACAAATATGTGTAAAAGCTGTTAGAGAACAAATTACCAACAGGCTAGGATATTAAAAGGAAAGCATAAATCAGCTAAGGACAGAGCTATGCAAAAGGGAAATACTCCTTTGTTTTAAACATAATTTTCTAAAATTAAGATACTGTATTTGTACTTATTTTCGCGGTGTATTTATTTTCACGAATTTTTGCGGCAGGTGTTTTTTCGTGAATATAAGTACACGCGAATACGAATCCAAACTGAAGTCAGCATTTGCGTAGTGACAAGAGACGTGTATTCATAAACAGAAATGACCTGTTAAAGATAATTGACAGATAGGTTAACCAGGTAGAGTCAATCAAGGACAAGAGTCACAAGCCAATACTGACGAATTTCACACCTGAGTTCACACATCTATTGTGTTGTTATTTTTAAAATGAGACCGCGACCCTTTTAATCAGACGACACCGGATTTACACCCCGGGTCCTTTGTTTTACTCAGGTGTATATTATTTGGAAACTGTCTGTCAAACAATAGACTATGATCACTAGGGCTTGACAGGTGTTGTCAGATACCCCGTCACACCCTGTGATCACGGACTATTGTTTGACAGAACGTTTCTCGGGAAGTTCGGCGAATTACCAAAAGCAATAAAGATGACAATTTTCAGTGGCGGATCCTGACTTTCATCTAAGGAGGGGGGGGGNTAACCCATAATTTTTCAATGGGGTGTATGAATTTTATATATTTTCCAACCTAAGGAAGGGCAGGCACACACATGCACCAGCAACTGACAAAGGACAAGATACGATAAAGGCTGTTTTTGCCCCCCCCCCCTTTTCTTCGCATATTAGTTTAGCACGGAAAACGAACCAGGGGCTATTTGAATAAATTATAGCAACCATTCTTTGTATTCTGATACTTATTTTTCATCATGAACTTCCAGTGTTCAATTTTAAAGGTGTCAAAGTTAATGAAAACCCGACAGAACGGCAAAAATCTACGATTTTGTCATCTACGCGTCTAAAATTAAATATGAGCGCCAACGTAGACCACCGTCAAATTACCATAGATTTGTAGGCTGTTTACTCACCAATTTGTGTGTAAACAAGACCAATTACATGTCTGGACCTGCGTCACCGTCTCTCATGTTCAACTTAGAAAGTTTGTTTGTGTTTTTTTTTTCAATCTAACAGAATATCATGTATAGGTTTACCCATTCAAACAAGTATTCATTTACCTTATTACCAAAAATTCTTCAAATGCAAGTTGTATTTGAGATTATATTAAGTTCAACCCTATTACCATCTTCGCTAGCCAAGGGTTATGATCCGCTCCTCTCATCTTCACCCTTGGCAGATCAAGCTGGATTTCTGTAGTCTCAAATCCACGTCTTTGATTGGTTGCAATTAAACTTCACTGCAGCCAATTAATTAACATACATTCAGATTTTGTATATATATCAAAACAATAAAACTTAAAATATGGCCTTTAGTGATTTTTCTATTTTGCAAAATTCCCATGATTTAATTATCTTTCTTTACTTTTGAAGGGTTATTTCCTTGGAGTCAAATATATTGTGAATTGTTGTATTATTAGATGCAATAAATAATCATTTATTATTACAATAAATCATACTGAAACTCTAACTTCAAAGGGAGATAATTTCAAACTGATGTTTCACAAGGGTGAAGAGGAAAGAAGCTGATCACAACCCTTGGCTAGCGAAGATGCCCTATTACTGTAATACACAAAAAAAAAGAAGGAAAAAAAAACAAAAATAATTGTATAAAGTTGAACAAAACATAAAATGA
>MJUU01039255.1:0-57512 GCA_002080025.1 Modiolus philippinarum
GAGCTTGTAGTTTGTACAGTGATTTTTTAACAGAGCAAAAACACTGTCACAAAAGCTGCTTAGTCAGGGATTTGTTCAACCTTTGTTTATTTCATCCCCAAGAAATTCTATGGCCGTCACCATAGCATCATTGAAAGATATGACGTGTCAGTATCCCAAATGAAAGTGGACATTTTCAGCTAGATTCACGTCTTCCCGGATTTGACTACCGTCTTTGACATTTTCCCGGATTGAATCACTCACAGTACGACGGATGCTGTTAACAGAGCAGGACATGCTTACCTTCCGGAGCACCTGATGTCACTCTCAGTTTCATCGGAGTTCACACTGTGAGTGCCTTTGTTCTGAATGTTGTAATTTCTGGTTCTGTGCTTTG
Source organism: Modiolus philippinarum (assembly GCA_002080025.1). NCBI lineage: Eukaryota > Metazoa > Mollusca > Bivalvia > Mytilida > Modiolidae > Modiolus > Modiolus philippinarum. The sequence goes on from MJUU01039255.1 coordinate 377, forward strand.
TATCTGTCTAACGTCATTGTTTTTGTGTCTAACGTCATTGTTTTCTGAGTTCTCGTTTTTGCCCTGTCTTTGGACTTCGATTTTTGTAAATTTCACCCCTTTGTTCCTTCTGTATTCTACTGCCGTTGTTTTAAAGAGTAAGTTAAAACCACAAACTAAAAATTTTACTTTTCATACCTTTTAAGGTAGATAGACAGTAATATTCATATCCATGAGAATTTGTTGTAAGTCGACAAAATTGAAAAGTCAATCCTACTCACTCGAAATCTGTAATAAAAAATATGGGTCACCATGCTTGATTTTTCTAGAGTTGAGATCAAAGTTTGCTAATGTTTAGCCATTTTTTCACCTAACTTTACATAGAATGGATGGGGAAAATATGGAAAGGCAATTTTTAGCTTTATAAAAATGAACTCCTTATCCATGAGAATTTGATGTTTTTTTCGTGAACAGATAGTTTATGATGTAATTTATTGGTGACAATAAAAAAATCTACATGTCACCATGCTTTTAAAGGAGATATTTTACAAAATGTCCGTATTAAACGTTATTTACGGGAAAAGGGAGTTAATTCGCGGCAAAGTATACGAAATATGACGTTTCACTTCTGTCATTCAATTATGACGTCACCAAGGAAAAGCCGTAAAATAAGGGTTCCGGCCAGAAAATCAAACCTACCCGTATCCGACTCTTTATTTTTCTAATGCGCGATTGAATTGAGCAACGCAACAGTGTCTATCTGCTAAAATCCATGAAATTTACAACTCCGCATATTATAAAACTCCTTCCAAAGGATATAATCAAGTAAAAGATTGAAAACACTTAATTGTTTTGATCATTTTTAATACAGAATTTTGTGTTTATATTACCACTAATTAAATCATTTATTTTTTATAGCTTTTTATGCCAAATTTCATGATTTTTTAATTTCAAATGAGAAGACACGTCAAATAATATGAAAATAAAAATCTTTCCTCCAGAGATTGGTTACATTAAATGTATTTTTAAAACTAAATCTAAACTGCGGTATTCACATTTTTTAACTGGTTAAGGTGAATATAGACAGTCGAGATTGAATCTTAACATGGTCCACTCACACCCAAAATTGTCTATTTGATTATTAACTTATAATATCAAAATACATATATATATAATAAATAAAAATCACGAAAGTTGAATAATGAAAGAGAGAATTATGAGAGATAAACAGAATAAACGACTTGATTGGTTATTATACTCTGAATAACTCTTTCTGTTTCTAATTGGATGAACGGTAAATATCAAATAGCAATTTCCGTTTATCGTTTCTCATTGGTTAAAACTATGAACAGCGTTTTCGGTTTAATCTCGAATTTCCGATACCGATCGGAAACTAGACGAAAACCTTAGTTTACGTTCAATTTCGATTGGAAACTAGGTTTTTTGTGTGCAAAATACTATGTACACCGATCGGAAACCCCTAGTTTACGTGCGGTTTACCCCTTAGTTTTCATTCGAAATACTAGGTATACCGCAAATTTGTGAGTATAGCGTGCCATAAAGGACTAATATGTTGCCTAAGGTTTCCCGTCCTAAATTTTGACCTCTAGGTGATTACACAAAATTTTGATGAAAATTGCCTGAATTAAATGTGAACTGGCGACGAGTCTCTTTATTTTTTTAGACATTTTTATTATTTTATTGTAGAATATAAAGTTGTTTTAATAAAACAACAGAAATCAATCACAGGTACGAACGTTATCCTGTAAAGATTTGTTTTGTGGTGGTTTATCGTCCAGTTGTGTGGTGGTTTATCGTCCAGTTGTGTGGTGGATGTCCTCATGTTGTGGTGTTGGGTTTTGTTTACATAGACTCAAATATACAGTAACAAGGAAATAATTGCGATAATTTGTATAAGATATAATGTTCCTCATTATTTGCATATTTTTCATGTTAAAACGTATCAAATATACCTCACATAACAATTTTGATCTTGTCCTGATGTTGTGATGTTTATAGTGAAATATGTCATGATTTTATGCAGATTTTCCTGATTTTGTGCACCTATAAATATTCATTACGGTTTGGACTTATGGTAAGGTTTTTGTAAGGGTTATGGTATGGGATTAGGCAATAAGTTTAGGATTATGACTAGTGATTAGGCTAAGATTAGGTTGTAAGGTTCGTGCTACGGTTAGTGTTTTGGTAATGAGTAGGCTTAGGTTTATGGTTAGAAATTGAGGTAAAGAGTAAGGGTTACGTTGGAGTAGGGTTAAAGATTAGGGCAACATCAAAGCTTAAGGCAAGTCCAAAGTGAGGATGCATGAAGATCAAAGCCAAAATAAAAGCGAGACCTAAGCTTCACAAATGAAAGATTCTTAGATCGAGTTAACTTAGGGGGACACTAAAGCTAAAATATTTATTTTCTAACATGGCGTGGAAAATATGAAATTATGAAACTTGGTCCTCGTCAAATAATAAATGAAAAGAAAAGCTACTCTATGCTACTTTCCTTTCAACTTTGCGATAACCTTGGATAAGTTGCGGATGTTACAAGTACTTTTTAAAGTCCAGTTTGATGCCAATTTGGCAAGTGGTTTCAGAGAAAATTTCCTGGAAGTTTTCTCACAGGGTCCAATGTAAAGCTATTTTATCATAAGATTAGATACAGACACGCCAGACACAAGCTTTGAAGGGGATTACATAAGGACTATTGTGACCAAAATTGTTCCCAATTGTCTCTATTTGAATGAGAAGTTAAAAACGGAAGATTGAAGACAGATACAAAATTATGGCAAAAGTTCGTTCTGGCTTTGCCAGATAAGCTTTAAAGGATGAAGCAACTGATGATGAAATAGATGTTAATAGACCACCGTTACATGTAGTTGCATAAAATACATCAAAATCTTTAAGATTACTCAATATTCACAATATTGCGTTTTTAAAATTTCTGTGTTTTTTTATAGAATTAATAAATAAACTGTAAGCAATATAAAATAATTTAAAAATATATGTAAATTCTTTTCTTTGACAACCGACAGCTTACAAATTAAACTACAATAGTCCTTTATATGACTATAAAAACCCCGCTAGGTAATGTGTGCGTTCAACTATCTGTAAAATCCGCGGAAACAAAATCTACTAAGATAGGAGGTGCACATGTTTAATGTTTATAGAAACACTGTGCAAAGTTTCAGACCTCTTGATGAAAACTGTGGGTACCCTTCCTGTAGAATATTGTCCAAAATATGACCAAGTTCAACTAGTTCTCAAATCCAGAAAAAAATATTAAGAATTGAGAGCAGAGTAGAAGGGGCACATTTTCAATCTGTATGGAAATAATGTGCGAAGTTTTCTATTGGTTAAAAGCTGTGAGAGAAGCTGATTACACAAAAAGTATACCATTGACATCTATGCTACCGGAAAATTACTATTAGTTCAACTATCTGTAAAATCCGGAAAGAAAGTGTACATGTTTAATGTATAGAAATAAACTATGCGAAATTTGTAGTCTCTCTATAAAATTCTGTAAGAGGAGTTGATTTTGCAAAATCGATACCCTGCCTATAGAATTCTATCAAACAAAATGACTAAGTTTAACTACATGTATCTGTAAAATCCAGACAAATTCATAAAATGATATTAGAATAGTAGGTGCACATGTCCAATGGATATAGAAACAACCTGCAAAGTTTAAGGTCTCTCGTAAAAACCCGTAAGAGTTGATTACACATAATCTGTACCTTATTACCTTATTCGTGGTATAGTTCCAAGTAATAAAGTTTTATTTTTTTCTGATTTTTTCCTGTGACTTGTGTTGAAAATCTTGATATTTTTTCATGTTAATATGATAGTAGAATGATTGAACTTAATATTAAACACCATATTTATCAGAATTTCTAAAAATTAAGTTGTGCTTTGGTTAAAATTTCAAAGGTCAAAAATTGTGTTTATTTTGAGATTTTGGTCACTGGTCATACCCCATGGTTGATTATGATGTTGCCACGAAAAACAAAACAGCGATGGATTTTTCTGATTTTTTATATGTTACTATAATGACATCAAACTTTGTGTGGTGCTAGTGTCATTTCAATAATGCCGGTACGACTTTTTTTAATATGTATTCATTTTTACAAAGAAAGCACAGGCAAAATAATTGTGGCCTGGGACCTAATAGACCATTCCCATTTGACACGAAAAATGACATTCTGACCTTATTTGTTGCCATACTGTAAATGTAATGGTAGATTTAGAATCCAAATGATAATGGCTATTTCACAGTGTCAAATTTTTACCAAAATTAATTTTAATTTTTTTTTATTTCTTAATAAAATAAAAATAAAAATTGGAGCATTAAAAGAAATAATTGCAGTATTTGATACAAATAAGGTCACAAAGTCATTTTTGGTGTACATATTCATACACATAAAAATTATATGACCTTTGACATAATAAAGTTAAAATGGAGGCATTTTTTGAAAAATATGGAGGCATACTAAGAGAAAAAAGTAAAGTTGGACAAAATGAAGCCGGTTTCATATGGACAGGGAGTTGCACCCCAAATGTAAAATATGGTACAATAAACTGCAAACTGCCAAACTCAAGAGAGTGGACCAGACCATATGTCCATAGATTATCTTATATGGTTGCGAATGGACACATAAATTTACAAAATTATGATGTGTCTCATATTTGTCACAATACTTTATGTGTCAATTCGCAACACTTATCACTTGAACCACATGGCTACAACAACAGCCGAATGACTTGTGTGTCAGCAGGAAAATGTTTTGGGCATCCAGATCCTTTACCACCATACAAACTGGAGCTAAAAATGCCTAACAATAATATCCGTAAATATTAAAATTTACAATTTGGAATATTCTTACAACCGTATTAGGTATTACGCTACAGTATATATATATTTCGGATATCACAGTTTCTACTGAATTTCATCCTAGAAAATATTGAGATCACATTTATTTAGACTGTCATGATATTTAGAATTTTTTCATTTATGAATTCATGGCAATTACACGTCTTAATGTCTGGAATGTTTATCTGAAGTCAGAAAGTGATGGTAGTCTTTTTTTTTACATAGTTGACCATGGTCACGGTCTAATACAGGATCCAGCTGACCTTTCTTGTAATCACTGTAAACTTTGTTTGCGTCTTTGAATGATTTGTGATCACTTAGTTGCTGTGCCCGCTTAGCAAGTATGCGCATTTTGACATTGTCTCTTTTCTGATATTGCTTAAAATATTCGGTATCATGATCGAGTTTGTCAAGGAACTGTTTTGTTCTGTCTGACAAATCAATGCCTAAACTGTAACACTTCATTTTTGTGGAGGTTCCCGGACTGTTATTACTACGTTGCACTGTAGCAGCTAATCTTCCTTCCATATTTCTACTGAATGCAACATTTTTTGGCAAGTTTGCACTGACGGATCGGTGTAACGCTTCATTTTTGTTTGTGTTGTCATGCAGTTTCATACTTTCAATTGCCTGTGTGCTCAACTTCATTTTCAAAATTTCACTTATTAAATGTTTATCATTGTCATTCATTTGCAGGCTTTTGATGTTGTATGTAGGGAGATAAATTGACTTGTACCACTGCTACCAGTCCCAGCACATACAACTGAGTGAGAAGAGCACATTGAACAGTTCCCACTATAACAGTATATCGTAGCCTCTAATGCTTTTGGTAAGTACTTAGATAACTCTTGCATACAATGTCCATGCATTTGAGTTAGTTTATTCACAATTTAGCTACACCTTGATCTAATATCTAGGCTGAATGCCTTTTGCATTTCCTTTTTTGTTCTTTAGTTCTGCTGTAGAACATATTTTCACTGAAACAAGCATGATAAGCAGAACGGAACTGACTGTTTCCAAGATGAACTGGATCAGCAAGTCGTTCCACTGTCCATAACGGATTAAGTGCTTGAATAGCATCATTAATTCCACTTGCGGACCTTCCGTCTCCATCTGTTGTGGCGTATTTTACAAATATTCCATAAACAGCTAACTGCGTTCCAATTTGTTTGCAAAGTTCATATTCGGACAATGGCGCAGCACGATACAGATTTGCTGTGCATTCTTCATGTCCTCCTGGACACTCGATGTCAAATCCCTTTCCTCTCAACCATGCTCCTGTCCAGAACATGCGGTTTCAAAATGCAGTAGCAACCACATACTTCCTATCCGTAACTGTCTCTATTCCTAGAGCAATGGCTTGGTTCGCATTTTGTCCTGCTTTCTTTTTACTAATGATGGTGTTACTGGAATAACGAGCATCCACTGTTACATTTATCTCATTTTCTGGCACCCCTCTTTTCCTATTGACAGATTTTACTATTTCAAGTTGCTCAGACATGCCTCTTTAATTCATCTCAATTGTCTTCAAACTAATAGCATTGGATTTTCGCTGCATGCTACTTCTTGATGGTGGCGGCACATTAGTATTTGAAAGAAGATGTTGCGCATTTGTGTTTCCTATAGCGGTCTTTTGCAATCCCAAGGCAAAACCGACATCGGGTCCGGCAGGGTCTGGTCCAGGTTTATTTGACGGAATAGTTTTATACAATTAATATACTGGTGTAATGATGTTAAAATTTCACAATATAACTGACACTTCCAGCGAATTCCCCATTTCTGGATATTGCAGTAGTTGAAGCATGGAACATGGCAAGATGTTGATTCAGTACTTTATGTGTAATTGTATTGCACTGTTAACCATTGTTATAAGTTCTTCATTGTCCTTGCACACAAGTTTTTCATATTTTACAAAAGAATATGGAGTAAATGAACATGAGACCATAACACATATGTTAACTCCAACTGCAATAACTTTAATGAGCTGTATGGCCATTTCGGAAATTTAATTCCTCATCATTATTTCATGTCTGCTTTCAAATCCTGTTTGGACGAAGCTTTTGGACGCAGCAGATGAAGCGGATCAGATTTACCATCACAGTCAAGTGTTGATAGTTTTCCATCCATTTTTGGCTTGACAACCAGTTCATACTCTTTGGATTCCATACGCTGGTATGAATTTTCTAGCTCGGATTTGTCCCAAGGTACTTCAGTTCCTTTATTCCATGGTGTGGAATTTTTAATAAACAATGACTTTTTAGGGATTTTCATGCTGATCAGTCCAGTGCGACCTTTATTCCATGGAGTACCTCCCTTTTTAAACATGATTTTTCTTATATTATTTCAAAGCAATAATGGTTTAGAATGAAAGGGTTGGGTAAAGATATACTTCATTTTATAGACTTCTTATGTAATTCACTTAAGGTGATGATTGATGCTTTAATTTGGATTAATAAGACAGTCTACGACCTCAATTGAAATTTTTGGTTCTGTGCTTTGTATCTGTCTAAGTCATTGTTTTTGTGTCTAACGTCATTGTTTTCTGTGTTCTCGTTTTTGCCCTGTCTTTGAACTTCGATTTTTGTGAATTTGTTCCTTCGGTATTCTACTGCCGTTGTTTTGTATGTACTTAACTGCAATCTGTGCAGAGGTGGTCTATTATTGAGGAGATTTATGTTGTTTACCAACTCTCAGTTTTGTATCTGCTACTAATATTTTATGTTTTATATATTACTGCAATTTTTTAAAATAAAGAGTTTACGATACAAATTTTGTTTGAATTTTTATTTTAATTTAAAAAGTTACCATCTTTTTTAAAAAGTTATTTTTAAATTGCTGACCGAATTCCAAACCAAATGATTCTATAATTTACTTTTTATGCTAAAAAAAATTGAAAATACATAATTAACAATGAAGGGATATGGAGTAAATGCAAATGAGACAAAGTCTCTACAAATACAATGGAACAACGCTTTTACTGTTGTTCTTCATCTTGAAATCACGATGAGGTCTTCAACAATGAGCTTTACTCATACCTCATAAGACTTTTTATATTCAAATATTTAAGATCCATACTTTATTCTGAAATAATAAATTTCAATTCGGAAATTTGCTTGTAAAGTGAATGAAAAGTTATGGAAATTGTTTGAATAGGTAGTACTTTTAAGAAGACTCTGTATTTCAATCAAGTTTTTCAAAGCACATTTTTCCACTTTTATTATAATCCTGGGTCATGAATGGATTTTTGTGAAGAAATTATTTCACAAAAGTAAATTTAAAATTTAGCATTTTTTTAATGTTTTAACAGTTTTATTTTTTAAAGCAAATCTATTAAATGTTTATGTGATTTTGCACTCCAAGAAATATCTGATTCTCTCTGAAGCATGGTGAATTTTATTTCATGTAAAAACTCAAAGAAATACGAAAGTTCTTCACTAAGATTGAAGTCTATACCAGAATTTTCTCTGTATTGCTTTGCACAGATAAGTTTTCAGACAGTATGGGTTATCATATGAAAGTTGGTTTCATGTGTCCAATTGTTTTGCAACTTGGTAGCATTCTTTGTAATACAGTTTTTTTATTGATGTCAATTTTTTCTGCATTATTTGAAAAATTAGACATCAGACCACAATTAATTCCACTTATAAGGGGTATGCGAATATAGTTCCAAGTAATAAAATTTTAATTTTTAACTGATTTTTTTCCTGTGACTTGTGTTGAAAATCTTGATATTGAACTTAATATTAAACACCATATTTATCGGAAGTTCTAAAAAGGAAGTTGTACTTTGGTTAAAAGTTCAAAGTTTAAAAATTGTGTTGATTTTGAGATTTTAGTCACTGGTTATACCCCATGGTTGTTCATGATGTTGCCACGACAAAAAAAAAACAGCGATGGATTTTTCAGATTTTTTGATATGTTACTCTGATGACAAAACTTTTTGTAGTGCGAAGTGCCATTTCAATAATGCCGGTGCGATTTTTTGAATATGTCTTTATTTTTACAAAGAAAGCACAGGCAAAATAATTGTGGTCTGATGCCTGAAAATTACATCGTCTGTATCCAATGTAAAAATCTGTGTCAGTGCATCAGAAGCCTAATTCCCGATTACTTCAAACACCCAAAAGACACGACTTTTTCGATTGGAGTTATCTCTCTTGCCTCAGGCTCACTATCTTAACTGGTTTAAAAAATAATTTTGATAAAGAATTTATTCAATTATTTACAGTTATAATCAAATCAGTTCATAGCAATTCTTGCAACTGTAGTAATATTTAACATTTGGTCTATTTCTTTATATTAATTTCACTTTCGCAGCAGTTAACAAGTAAATGATATCCTTTTGATAGAGACAGCGAGGTTAATTCGGGGAATTATTGTTACATTTTAAATTTAAATATTTTTAAGCCATTCAAACTAAAGTTTCCCATATTCTAAGATTGCAGTATAAAACAAATATACATGTATTGTCTCTAGATATGGGATTTATTAGTATTCTGCACGAAAAAAAGTGGTAATGGTAACTGAAGCTCGCATAGCCCCTGTTTCTAAGCCTCATGCAAATAAATCTTATATTTAAAGACACCATACGTACATTGTTTGATTATATGCGACCTATTGTTTTCTGTACAAAAGAATATTTTCTATATTCGAGTTATGGTTTTCTGTCAGAAAGTAAAATATCACTTTTGATAGAATCGTGAATCGTTTCTTATGTTGACTAGTATACATGACTTGTTTTGAGACGAAGTGTGTTAAAAGTGGCAAATAGTATGAGGACGAATTGTAAAATCGACTTGAAGTAATATAACTCTGCTTCGACATATAATTTACCTCTCTTGCTGGTTTCGATGAGTTTAAAACATGTAACGAGATATGATATGGTCTTGTTGATCACAAAATGCCCCCTAATATCCCAAGGTCTTAGATTTTATTTCTTCACATGATAAAAAGCATCCCCGTAAAATTGATCCATATCGGAATTTTGTAAATTTCACCACCTTTTTTGTATCCATGGTAACAATCGTCATTCAGGAATTCTAATACGAGATATCAATTCTGAATGTGATACACAACATCAGTGTATGATTTATCCAATTTCAGCACTTACATTTTGCAGTCTATTACATCTTCCATGTGAGATGTCACCATTTTGAAATTTGGACACTATCCCTACTCATGTCCCTGAAACTGGATAGAAAGGTAGCGATTATATTTAATAATAAAAAATGTAATGTTGGTGTGGATACATTAAACGTGAGGCAAAAAAATATAACAGCAAGAAATGAAAAAAACAACAAATAATTGACACAAACAAAGCAAAATGCATAAAAAAGAAGTAAAGCAACCAAACAAAACAGAAAAAAAGAGAAGTTCTTTTTTTCTGGGTATGTAGTGGGGCTAGTGCAAACAAACTAAATTTTAATTTATTGTTTTACATTTCTCCATGGTAACGGACGTCCTTTTAGAAAATTTCCGAAGACTACTTGCAATGAAAACGTAATAAACAATGTAAAAATACTTTTCCCAATTTTTTAGGTTAAGTTTCCTTTACAAAGAATTTATATCCCTTACAAAATGTTTTGCAATAGTCCCCCTCATATCTAGATAACACATATTATAATGTAAAAACAATGATCAACAAGTATGGCATTTTTTTTTTCTTGGCAACAATACTGTTGTATTAAAAATTACCATTTCTACTTTACATTACACGACAACTTCATATCAAGTTCCATCGAGTTAGTGATAAAAGTTTCTGCAAAACAGTTAAAACCAGTCATAAAAAAATCAAAATGTCATTTTACCATAGGTAACTGCTGATTATGGTTTGGTTTCTGTGACAACCAAATGCTCTTCTATTCCGTCTCTTTCTATCATCAAAAAAATTGTTTAATCAATATCAGTCCCTTGTGGAAATTCAAAGTTTTGGTCCGAAATCTGATTTAAGATTTTTTTTTACTTAGTACTGGGATGATCATTTCTTTCAATTGTCTGCAACCTTTCAATAGCAATTGCTGTTGAGTTGCTACCGGACACTGGAAGGAGAGGTTTTCATTGCCATAAACCGGTTTAGCCCACCATTTCTTTTGAAATGCCTGTACCAAGTCAGGACCATTGCGGTTGACAATTTTTCCGGTGCTTTCCCTCTGATTAATGTTTTGTCCCTTGGACTTCGGCTCTTGACAACTCTGTTCTGTAATTTTGTTAATACCCCTTATCATTAAAGCAGTTACAGTAAAAAAACATTCAAAACTTCATTTTCCAAAAGGAGTTGTATAGTTAACCACACTTCCTTTGGAACCCAAAATGTACATTTATTAGACTCCTCACGAATTTTTAAAATGATTTTATGGCTAACACCCTCCACTATTTCTTGCTTTTGTGTTTTATGGTTTCCGAGATCTACTCCGAACAAGTTCATGCAGACGAGAAGAAAGTGAAAGAAAAATACTCAATTATGATAACAAGTTATAACTGTGTTTGCAGAGCAAAACACACATTTTTCCTAAACGAACACCAATATCAGATTACGAGACCCTCCTTAAGAAATTTTAATCAAGGGTTCTTCTATGATATTTCATCATAAATATTGCTGAAATCAGAGCATATTTTGTTTCAGAATCCTATTTATTAAAATATTTCAAGTGTTTGCCATGTACGTCAATTACATACCACATGAAATCAAAGACAAAGTCTTAAGAGTTGCCAAATATAGAGAAAAGAAAAAAATACGAAAATCCATTAATTAAAACTTAATGTTTGTGACAAGTAAAAATAAACAAGGCACATGAAACATCCTACATGCCGCAGTAAAAACTTGACATAAAATATTATGGTCAATTAAATACAGTGCAGATTATCAAGATATCTTTACAATACATCAGTCAGTACTGTTTTATTTTCTAAACTGTTTGCAAATGATTCACACAGTATGTAATAAAATCTAGGAATTTTGTTACATTAAATAACCCCTAAAGCTAGAACAGAGTACAGCGTTGATAAGGTTAATCAAATCTAAAAAATTAGCAAGTCCGCAGTATATTCAAGCGCATTAAACAATTAACAACGAAGACCAATCTGTTCCACTTATCTCTTATTTCTACACTAAATCTATTGCAACCACTATTTTCAATCACAAACGGGTATTGCGTGATTTCCAGATTGATGACTTTAAAGCTAAACCGCCTGATGGACCTGCTCCTCTTCCCCATTCAACTATAGTCCTGCAGGACACGTGATAACGGGTGACCTAGATATCGTTGGAAACCAAAAATTACGAGATATTTTTTCAAAAGGTCCGAAATTCCATGAACCCCAGCACATCAACTGGAAGTATAACTTCAAAATTATGATGGATGCAGTTGAAGACTATGCCAGAATGTGGGCGAAGAAAGAAAAAGAAGATGTGGAGATATTGTCAGACTGGATCAGGTCTATCATGTCATTAATCATGAATCGTATCCGGCGCTTGGAAACATCTGTGAAAACTAGAACGCCAAGCATATTTGATGATTCTCTTGTTGCTAAAACATTGACAAACCTCCAGGAAAAATACGTCATAGTACCTGCAGACAAAGCTTTTAACAATATTGTGTTTGTATGCAAGAAACACTATTCAGACTGTCTTGTTAAGGAGATGGGTATTGACACTTCATCTGGCATTCCTACTTATTCACCAACTACATTATCAAGGGACGAGATAATCACAAATCACACCTCTGTGTTAGCATGATTCGGTATCAAAGTTGATGAGAATAACAGTTATCTCCCTTATATTTACTGGGTGCCTAAGCTTCACAAGAATCCCTACAAACAGAGATTCATTGCAGGATCTGCCAGATGCACCACTAAGCCCCTATCCAAACTCCTTACCATTTTACTGACTGCAGTTAGAGATGGTCTAAAATGCTACTGCGAAAAAGCCTATTCCACGAGCGGCGTGAATCAGATGTGGATTCTTAAAAATTCCAAAGATTTCCTTGAACAGCTCTCCTCAAACAGTCTCGCATACTGCAATAGCATTCAAACTTTTGATTTTTCTACCCTTTATACTACTCTTCCCCATAATAAACTTCAAACAGTAATTTCTGATCTGATACATCAATGTTTCTGTACCAAAAACGGAGAACGCAGGTATTCCTATCTGGTAATAGGAAAAGATAAAACATATTTTGTAAAGAACCACAGTGAGTCAAACAAGAAATACAGTGAAAATGACGTGATTAAGATGCTTGAATTTTTGAACGACAACATTTTTGTTGAATGTGGAGGTCGTGTTTTTCAACAGACAATAGGGATTCCTATAGGAACAAATTGTGCGCCACTTTTAGCTGACCTTTTCCTTTTTTCATATGAAACAAAGTTTTTACAAGGGCTGATACAACAGAAACAAAAACAACTAGCCCAGACTTTTAATTTCAGCTTCAGATATATAGACGATGTACTTTCTCTTATTAACCCAAGATTTAAAGAATATTTACATCGTATCTACCCCGATGAACTTGAAATTAAAGAGACAACCGATGCACCCGATTCTGCTTCATACCTTGACCTTTTGTTATACATTGACGAACATGGACGTCTGAAATCTAGCTTATATGACAAACGTTTTGATTTTGACTTTCCAATTGTGAACTTTCCCTTTCTCTGCAGCAATATACCTGCAGCCCCAGCATATGGAGTATATATTTCACAATTAATTCGTTACTGTAGAGCGTGCAGAACATACAGTGACTTTGTGGAAAGAGCAAAAGCACTGTCACAAAAACTGCTGAGTCAGGGATATGTTCAGCCTTTGTTACTTTCGTCCCTTCAGAAATTCTATGGCCGTCACCACGACATAATAGATAGATATGAAATGTCAGTGTCACAAATAAAAACTCACATTTTCAGCTAGATTCGCGTCTTCCCAGATTTGACATTACCGGTTTTGACTTTACCCTGGATTGACCCACTGACAGTGTGACGGGTGCTGTGCACAGAGCAGGACATGCTTAACCTTCCGGAGCACCTGATGTCACTCTTGTTTATTGAGAGTTCACACTGTTAGTGCTTAAGTTTTTTGTGTTGTATATGTAATGTTCGTGTGTTTTGTGGGCATGTGGTGTCTTTGGTCTTCTGTCTTTTGGTGTTCTTGCTTTTGCCTTGTCTCTGGATTTTGATTTGTGTAATCTTTTGCTTTGTTCCTTCGGTGTTCTACTGTCGTTGTTTTAAAATTGTGTGAAGCCGTCCATAAACCCATAATTTAAATAAATAAATGTTACATTAATTGCATAAGTGATTTCTGTATCAGGGAATAAGAAACAGACACTGATTATACCTGTACATTTATTCAACTTACGATTGTAAGTTGTCTCGGTAAACTTTTTACGGCTATACTTTGTAATAGATTAAACAGCTATTCTGACGAAATCCTTTTAATTAATGAAAACCAGTGTGATTTTAGATAGAAATATTCTACTCTGGATTGTATGTTTGTTTTGAACTCGTTTTTTGATATTTTAAAAATGAAAAAGAAAAAACTATTTTGTGCTTTTATTGACTTTGAAAAAGCGTTTGATACCGTTAATCGTAACGCCCTGTGGTATTAAATGCTGCTATCAAATATAAATGGGTATACGTTTAAGATTATTCATAATATGTATCAGAATATCAAATCATGTTTAGCTTACAATGGTAATGTGTCAGATTTCTTTCCTTGTGAAAAAGGTGTCCGTCAAGTGGAAAATTTATCCCCTTTTCTTTTTTCGTTTTTCCTCAATGATATTGAAGAATTCTTTTCCAATTGCAATGTTGTAGGCTTAGAAACAATTTCTGAAGCATTTGAAGATCTTTTAGACGCTTTTCTGACAGACCTGGGGTCAATTACATGTTAAAGTAATTAATTACATTTCAATTACATGGAAACTTCTTCAATTAAATTACAATAACCATTACTTCATTTTTCAAATGTAATTAATTAAATTACAATTACATTAGCAACGTAATTAATTGCAATTCAATTACATTTCCTGACAAACTATTTATGTTATACCGATAAAAATAAACTTCAATAAAGTTTGTGACATTTATACAATTACAGTACATACAAGAAGTTTCAGAATTATGGGTAACAGAAAAGAAAAACATCTTTTCATATATCATAACATTTAGTAATAATGAGATTGGTTTCCAACATGTTTTTTTTTATTCTTGCGGGGGTGAAGCAGAAGATGTTGTAATTCAGAAGTATACTCTACATATACAGTGTATAAAATATGTTATCTGTATGCTACATAATGTAATAAATGCATCAAGTTATTATTGTCTAATAGTGTCATTAAACGGTTTATTATACCTATTCAAGCATCTTGAAATCTAAATTGGGTAATATTATAAGAAATTCATACTGGAATTATTTCATAAATATTTAAGATCTTTGTATTATCCTGAAAAACAATGTTATTTTGATGAGGCTTATTGAGGGTACAAAAGACTAAGTAAATATATTCAAATATTTATTTTCATTTTCATAGAAACATGCAGAATATTCAATTTCATTGTTACCTTGTTTTGAAATTAAATATAAATTTTTGATATCTAGTAAGACATAAATAAGACGTAACTAAATTACTTGGTTTTTGTGTAGGAAAATATTTTTGAAAATCATAAGTAAACTTAGTCATTTATTAGCATGACTAGTAAGAGGGAAACTGTTAACTTCATCGTATATCAGTATAATATGACCTCAGTAACTATTGGAAGTGTAAAAATTAATTATTACATTTTTTAAACATTCTTATGAAAAATATGTTATTTATTTTTAGGTATGTTTACCTGTCATATTAAATTAGCACTAATTATTGTAACAACATTTTGTGTTATAGCAAGATGTATTGTTCTAGCAATTTGAAAATACTGAAATAGCTAGGATACATTCGTTTATTGCCTGAAGTTGGGTAATTAGTATGTTGATTTGAACAAAATGTGAAAAGTGTCAAGATCAAATACAATAAATTAATGCTTTAGGCAGGGATAACCTTAAATGACAGACAAAGATATCCCTCATTCATTTTGATATTTGTTTTTAATAAAAAACAAAACAAAACACACAAAATGACACAATTAATTATATTATTGCTTCAATAAGTAAAATGATTTTCTTATTCCACAATTTATTTAATGTAATTTGCAGTGAAGTCCGATAGTCTCTAGATAGAAAAACATTTACAAGCAATTTAAAATCCTATCAAGCAATTAGAAATCCTATTTAGCCTTGAAGGAAAAAATATATATTATGATAGTCAGGTTAATACAATCATTCTTAAACCAGAACTACTGTAATACCAGTTTATTTGATTTCAAGGATATTGTAATTGAAAGTAATTGAAATGTAATTCCAAATTACATTCAAAATATATAATGTAATTCATTACTTTCAATTACATGTAATTGATTTTTTTCTTCAATTACACATTACTTCAAATTACTTTGAAAAATGTAATTAATTACAGCTAATTACAATTACATTTTCAATTACCCCAGATCTGTTTTTTGAAACTTTTTCTAATACTTTATGCTGACGACACTGTTCTTATGGGCGAAAATCCACTTGATCTTCAGATTGAACTTGATAAATTTCATGAATATTGGAAAAAAGAAGGGAAACGGGGAATGTGTCAAAGAGACAACGACCCAAAGGGAGCAATAACAATTGTACGCTTTGGAAACTTCGAGTTAATGTTGACAAGACAAAAATTGTTATATTTTCGAAAGGTCGATATCCTGCAAATATACAATTCACATATAATGGTAGTGAAATCGAGA
Source organism: Modiolus philippinarum (assembly GCA_002080025.1). NCBI lineage: Eukaryota > Metazoa > Mollusca > Bivalvia > Mytilida > Modiolidae > Modiolus > Modiolus philippinarum. Next base: position 17,040 of record MJUU01039255.1, read on the forward strand.
TCGTGAAAGACTTAAATAATGTCGGTGTTATTTTTTCACGTACTACATATGTAGTTCTTTCGTCAACTGTAAAAAAAACATCTCATCCAAAAAGCCACAAAGGCGTTATATGAAGTTTTGAAAAAAGGACGTAAACGCAATTTATCAACAAGTTGCCAATTGGACCTCTTTGATAAGCTTGTGAAACCAATTCTACTGTATGGCTGTGAAATTTGGGGTTATGGAAATAATGAAACACTAGAGAGAGTACATTTACAATTCTGTAAGAAATTATTACATCTAAAATATACTAAAGCGAATTGCATAATATATGGCGAACTTGGTCGATATTGATATTAAAGTTCGGATCACTAGTTTTTGGGCGAAATTACTAAAAGGAAAAGATTTAAAATTATCACATTTAACTTATAAACTTCTGTTTACTCTGTCTTTTGAGAAAAAGGGAATCTCCAATTGGCTTAAATATGTTGAGTCTATATTTAATGAATGTGGCCTGACTTATATATGGTTAGACCAAAATTTTACCTCAGAGATTTGGCTGAAACAAAATGTTAAGAATATTCTAATAGACCAATTCATGCAAACATGGCATGCAAATATATACCACAGTTCGATAAGTATTAATTATAGAATTTTCAAAGAAAAGTTTGGATTTGAAAAGTACCTTGACATTCTTGAAAAAAGGGAACTCTTGACTTTCTGTAAATTTCGGGTTAGCAATCATAGATTATCGATAGAGATAGGACGATGGAAAAATATACCTCGTGAAAACAGAAAATGTGTCATGTGTAACCTAAATGACATTGGAGATGAATTTCATTATTTATTCCAGTGTCCCTACTTTGAGGAAAAGCGAAAAGAATTTATAGATAGACGCTTCTAAGACATCCTAATACTATTAAATTTCCAGTCTTTTTAATATGACAAAACAGTCAAAACTTAGAAAACTGTGTTCTTTTATTCGATATATAAACTGTAACATTTTACTTACTGATTAGTTTATCTCCCACTACTGTTTGTTTATATTGTACATAGTATCTTTGTGTTATTCATTTACTTCTGAATGCTTTTGTTATTACAAGAGTTTAACAGAATAAAGATATCTATGTAACTTCTTTTATACGGAAGCTGATATTTTTTGTATGTTAACAGTACCCAGGATATAAATATCACTCAATCATTCTGTAATATCCAGTCAACGCAGAAGTTGAAAGGGGTTTTCCTGCATCATTTTTATTCTCAAATATTCTAAGTTATGATAACAAAGAGAAAACAAAAACAAAAAACAAAGCAAAAAAAAAAATAAATAAAATAAAATAAAAAAAAATAAATAAAAAAAAAGTAAAGTAAAAAACAAAAAAAAACAAAATTAAAAACAATAACAAAAAAAAAAAACCAAAAACATCCCCCCAAAAAAACAACAAAACACAAACAAACAAACATGCAACAAAAAACCAAACAAACAAACAAAACAAAAAAAAAAACAAAACAAAAAAGAAAAAAACAAATAAAACAAACAAAAATCAAAAACTAAAATAAAAAACCCAAACAAACAAGCAAATAACAAAATCACACAACACAAAATAAAGAAACTAAAACAAACAAAAATTGGGAGATATTCCCCTTATATTCCAAGTATTGCATATTGCTATTTAGAATAAATACTATTTCCACAAAATTTAGGAAATTTAGGAAAAAATCTTTTTGCATTATTGAAAACTTATCAAAAATCAAAATCCAAATTGTATGCACATCTCTTACGTATGTCAAATCATCCTGCATATATAACTTTATATCTAGAAAACTGTAGGGAGATTATCTGGACAAAAGATGTACCCGTACATATATTTGCATTTCTTACCGGAAGTCAAAAATAGCATGCACATCTTTGATACATGCACAATTATTCTGCAATATAGAAACTTCATATCTAGAAAACTTTAGGAAGAGTTATCTTGATAAAAGATGTACACTATTAGCAACATTTTGTTAAAAAGTGACAATCTTTTTATCAAAATTTGTCATAAATCAAATACAAGTAGCATGTGAAAATGTTTTCAAAAGTGTCCAGTGTAAAACTATGATCTGTCCTGACGGCAATCTTGGACGAAGTTTGAACCAGTGAACTTTTTCTTGTTGGGGGATCTATGGAAAAAATAGGACTGGTTAGATAAGAAACACAATCGGAGGGAAATGGTAAAACAATAAAACAAAGATGAAGTAGGACATGGCTAAAATCTCAACTATTGAGATGAACTGAAGACATAGAACAGGGACAAAACGTTTGGATACTAGGCACTTTACTAATGAAAATGAACGAAAAGAGATAAGATAAAAATTAATATGGTTACTATTCCATGTTAAAACATATCATCATCTTAATGTATAGTTGAAACAATGTTGTGTCTGTTTATATCTAACCAGAAGGGAACATTATAAAGCAAAGCAGAATAAAAAATAACGGTAGTAAAAGTGAATTAAATAAAAATTAGTTTATGTGCCAGTAAATTGTAATTAAGTCAATTGTTTCGAACGAATAGATCTTTGACGTGTTTTTCAAAGGTTTAATGTTAAGCCATATTTTGCACATCTTGAAAGTGATATAAAATATTTTACGAAAGGATATGGAGTAAATGAACATGAGACCATAACACATATGTTAGTTCCAACTGCAATAATTTTAATGAGCTGTATGGCCATTTCGGAAATTAATTCCTCATCAGCAGCACTAGAACTCAAAGGAAATCCATAATTTCAGAAAATGTTTAAAATTCATAGAACCAAACGAAATCCGAATAATCAGTAATATCAAATATAGCTAAGGACAAAACTATGATTGAGGGAGTTTATCCTTCGGTTTTAGAATTTACATAAATTTAGATAATAGTAATTGAAAAAAGTGTACACATGAGATATTATCTCATGTACAAGTACACCATATCTAAGAAAAATAAAGAGCATACATCTCTACCACGGGAAATTGTTTTACCAACTCCACACTGCAATAAAAAACAAACTCCTGTATTAAATATTTTACGAAAGGATATGGAGTAAATGAACATGAGACCATAACACATATGTTAGTTCCAACTGCAATAATTTTAATGAGCTGTATGGCCATTTCGGAAATTAATTAAGCCTTGTTGACAAATTTTGAATTTTACCATGTAAGGACCATTGCAACTAAGTTTATTTCTACTTGGCTTCATAGTTTGAGACAAGGTATCGGAATGTGGTTTCTTTACAGTCAAATGTAAAGCTATTATCAGCGTTGATGGTCCTCTTAGAGACTTGCCTTGCACCTTTTGAAGGGGTATATACGGAAATTTATGTCGAAGTTTGGTTCTTATTTGAATGGTTTTATAGGATATCTGAACCCCTTAAAAGTTTTCGGTAAGAGTTGAATGTGGTTAAATAAAGACCGTTTTGACGGGAAAATATGATGTAATTTAGATTATCGAAAATCAAAAGCACTTGCTTTTGATATTATAAATTGCAACCGAAATTATTCTTGCATTATGTGAACAATGAAAAAATATGCAGTAGATGCACGTGAGACAGGTTCTACAAATCCAAGGTAAAATCAAGCAAAGAAACAACGCTTTTATTGTCCTTCTTCATCTTGAAGTTACAATGAGGCCTCTAACAATGAGCTTTGCTCATACTCCATAGCAACTTCAAGACGGCCCTAGCACTTGTTTTAGCGGAATTCTTTACCAAATATAGAACGCTACATCCATGTTCTTTTTGGTCATGGATGCAGGATCGTCAAAACATAAATTAAACTGGCATACTGCTCTTACAATCATTGTCGTCCGTTGTCCGACAAAAGCACAAGTTTCTCAAGCTAGTGGGCGCTCAGAGCATATAGACAAACACGGCTCTCATCAAGTCGATTGTAAGAACAATTGGCATTTTAAAATAGTGAGATAACCAGAATAACATTTGGAAATTACACAAATTATAAATGCCAAAACTTGGAAGTATGAAGTGTATATCCATATGAGAAATTCTCTCGCGATCAAGTACACCATAAGGGGGTTCGCTACTCTAATTAAAAATAAATAGGATTTCAAATAAGATTAATGTTTTGGTAGAGAATTAAAAAATAAGTAATTTAAATGAAAACAAATTGATAGGTTGATGATCTCGTTTTTGAGTTTTAAGTGATTGAAAATTTGGCTGGAAACCGAACTCCTTGGATTAACATAAGCAAAGTTTGACCACAAATGAATGTGACAAAATAAATAAAATTTAATGAAATTTTTACAGAATGCTTTTAAAGATGTATGAAATGAAATTATGGTAAAAAATAAGGGGTTCATGGGCAAAAAACTACCATGCTTCTAAAACCAGAGAATTCTGACAGAAATTCCAAAGCATGAGGAGCGAACCTCCATAACTCCATTATTATCTCCCTTCTAGAAAAACTCTTCTGTGTTCATAACTTTTTTGGAACAAATCAACATTTCGGCGACAAAAATAAATGTCAAGATTTCAAAAGAAATAAACAAATACAATATTTAGTGAAAACGCCATTCAATTCCCCGATCTTTACCTTGTAGTTAAAAAAAGATTAAACTTGCCTCCAGGAACAGGTAATATACGAATTCCTTACATAATTTACTGTCGTGATGAAAATATTCAATGGCCAGACTGGTCAAAATCAATTGCTATAGGGCGTTAATTAAAATGCATGTATCCAGACAAGATTATATGTACAGATAGATTTTTTAACATACTTTATTAATAGGTCAATTTAGTGACGATTCTTTCATAAGCAACGATGAGATCCAAAATTAATTCTATGTTACTAGGCAAAATCATATCGTCTCGAAACAGCGCCGTTTACCATTTATACCCACGGTGTACAGGGTAATCATCAACACAAGATTTCACTGGTTCAATCAAGGAAAAGGGCGTGCCTTCAATTCAAGCCCAATCAAAGACCCCACGTGCTTAGTGAGTAAAAATCGATTTTGTTTATGTAACCTGGACGGTTGCGAGGTAGAAATGGTCGTTTTATATACTTAATTTCGTCGAAACCACTGCGTGTACCCAGAACAAAATTTGAAATGGATCGATAAATATTTAATTGCAAAGTATTTTTTTCCTAAAAATTTTCGTTATAAAGAAATATCTAGACCCAAAACTCTTTGGAACCGGGTATGTAGAGAGTATACATATTTCGCACGAGGAATTTGTTTACGGCTCCACACTGCAGGAGAAACGAACTCTGTATGCATTTTGCCATCATATCAATGCTTTTCATTAAATGCTTATTTATTGCGTTTTGGAGCAGATGTTGAATTGCCTCTTTCTTACTTTCGTCATTTTTTGAAACTGAAAATGAACATTGGCCCTTTCAGTTCATTGTCATTTTCAACAAAAACTTCATGCACACGAAAGAATAGCAAACCGATTTTGCATTACTGAAATACCGTTGATATAGCATTCAATAAAGTATTGTTATCTTTTCTTGGATTAGAACTCTCCAATCAAGTCTATCGGTTAGCCAGCAATTCACAAATTAAACCCTGAATACATTTCTATTGCAACGAAATTAGTGCAGTGCCACAGTAAAAAGTAAACTACCTGTAGTAGTCTTTATCTAAATATTAACAGTGTCATGAACTGTGTTCAACGGAATGCGATATCAGAAAAAAAAAATCAAAGGGTCGTTGGGTTGATAACCGGTACTGTTTCATTGTTTTGAATGCCGAAACCGAAGAGCGGACTAAATTAGTTTTCGAAAAGGCTTATATATTACAGGAGAAGTATGAAACGTATAACAATTTAATTAAATTAGGCACTATACTGTCATTTTTGAATATCTGATTTTGCATTATTTCGTCTTTTCTGTTTTTTTTTTGGTTTTGTTTTTATTTTTCATTCACTGTAAAACATGAAATTTTCTGGCAAGGCTGATGCTTGGAATTAAAGGAAAAGATACAAGTTCAACTGTATTTAAACCTATATAACACAAACTTATTAAAAATAATGATACCAGTCTCTAAGCAAGAGTTTTTCCGAATGCCGTCATAGGAAAAAAATTCTTGAACACAGATTTAAAACTTTTTAACAGTTGAATTTCATACATGTAGTTTTAAAAGCTAGTATTAAATTCCGCATTTGTCATCTCAATCATCTCAATTTTGATCATCACTGAAGCTGCAGTATCGAACGATTCAAAAGCTAAATATTTGCTTTAACTAGGCAATGAAGTTAAATTTTCTATGAAAGGACAACAAAAAGAGGACAGGTAATAATTTTGATTAACAGTCTTAATAGATTTATTTTGTTATAGCTATCTGGTCGTTTGATTAAAGCAAGAATCCTTCGAATACAAATCAGGATATCTCAATTTGTACTGTTAGAAATTGAAATTCGAATATGTACTTGATTAAATCCTGTACAAATCAGAATTCTAATTTTTTCCAGTAGAAATAAGAATTCTGGCTTGTACCAGTAGGATTCAGGGTCCCACTGGATTCCAATCTATAGACTCTATACTGTAGCATGTATATAATTTAAAATGTATTAATTGTCTTAATGCTTAATGGACATTGACATGTATTAGCCCTTCGTCTTTCCGATTTGTGTAATAGTTGACACTTATTATCATCATTCCTTTCCATGTAACTTCATGTTGAAAATAAATCTAATGGGTAGTCTGTATAGAATGGAAATTTATTTGTCATCACATTAAAACATCAGAAGAGTCAAAAGGTTCAATACTTTAATACAACTAGGAATGACAAATTCCATTAAAAATAACACTTCCTTTCAAAAAGCAACGCCTAACATGTTAAGGAAACAACTTACTTTACAAAGAAAGAACTAAGCAGCAAATTATTTATGTTTTTATTGTCACTAAACAATCAGCCCATCTCAGAGCTTAGCCTTAAATCCAGCCTGCGGCATCGGCGCATCATCCTTTTTATAATACCATAAACCAAAAGGTGTATCATCGCTTGTGTAAACTTCGTGGTAACCGTGGTAACCGTTCTGAACATTAAATTTAAGGAGAGCATAGTTATTTTTATATCCAAAGTAGGTTTGAATTTGTGTACTCTCAAATGGAAACATAACTGATCCATCCAGTAAAAGCTTTGAAGTATGCGAGGTTGGAATAACAATTGAAAGTGTTAGATTACTGAAGCTATCCTGGAAGATATGATAATGTGAAAGATACTGATTTATTCCAGGGATGACTATCATGCCTACAGGATAGGAACCGGAAAAGAACACAAAGTATAAACTCGACAGGCAAGTTGAAGAAATGGATGCAACATTTTCGCTGTTAATCCTTATTTCGTTTACTTTATGGTCGTTGTTTCTGTTGTTTACCGATACCAAATTTAATTCTTTGTCATACGCTTCTATATCACATGTTTCTTTAGAATAAAGTCGTAGTTCAACCGTTCCATTATCTGGTACACTTGAGACATTTGGAATAATATAGAATGAGTCGTCACCAATGGTTTGATTCGTCATAAATAATAATGGAAAAGTGTTCGAATTTTCGACCTCAGTATTAAAACCAGACATAAATGGTCGTTTTGTTTCTGGGAGACAAAATAATGACATGCATTGCTTAACCGGAAACACAAAATAATATGTATATATCTTTTCTTCGGTATACTCAATGCTCCACAGATATACCTGTGTATTGCATTGTAACTCATAAACAACATTTTTCATAGTTTGATTTGAATAGAAGTCGTAAAAAATCTTATGATCCTGCAATGGAATTGTATCTACAACGGAAGATTCAGGTCTGATAATATCACATGATCCATTCTGCGTTGGTAGTAAAAGCAATGTAGTATGCGTACTATCAGTAGTCTTGGCTACATGAAACGTTGTACCAACAGGTCCTGTAATAGAGTTAATGTGTATGTCATACCAGAACACAGTTAACAAAAAGTCGAAAATAAATGTAAATTAATTAATTGCTGAAGATGTTTACAACCAGAGAAACATAATAACATTTGTATACAATTGTTCTTGACGACATTTAATACATAACCAACTGCAATAAAACCTAAAAAAATTAACCACATCAAATAAAATGTGAAATCTATGGGTTTTAGTTTTAACTAGTTTTAGTGGTAATATGAAAACAATTCATCCTCTTAATTTCATTTGAATACATTGTATCTTATTTCTGAACTTTTTTCAGTTCAATTAAGTTGCCAAGATAATTTATAGAGTGTCAAGTTTATTATAAATAGTCCTAAATAACATAACTAGAAGTTTATGTATCCATAAAAAAAACTTAACAGTTCAACAACCGTAATTAAGATGGCTGAATTAGGAAATCCAATTATTTTTTTCTCGTTATAACGAGATACAATGTCGTTATAACCAGAAACTATGTCATTATAACGAGAATCTATGTCGTTGTAAGGAGATACTAAGTCGTTATAACAAGATACTATGTCCTTATAACGAGAAACCCATTCCGTGGTTATGCGGGATTAATAAATACACAACCCATCTTTCGGATGGGATGTAAACTCAGGTCTTGTGTTGGAAGAATTGCCACGCTTCCTGTACGTTAAAGAACCCTTGTAGCAAGCTCTTTTTTTGAGTGGTCCGTAGATGATCGGCTACAAGGCTAAATTCCCCGCCCTTTTCGATTTCACCCTACTTTTCCAGTTGCAGTCAGAATTTCCCGTCCCATGGCCCTTTCCATACTCAAAAGTGATTATTTATTAACAAACTTGTTCTCGTCTTGATATAGCTGAAATATTACTGAGTTGACGTTAAACAATATTCAATCAATCAATCAACTAAGTCGTTATAACAAGACACCATGTCGTTATAACGAGATGCTCTGTCGTTATAACGAGAAACTATGTCGTTATAACGAGATACTAAGTCGTTATAACGAGAAACTATGTCATTATGATGAAAAACTAAGTCGTTATAACAAGATTCCATGTCGTAATAATGAGATGTCGTTAGAATGAGATGCATTATTGTCCCATAGCCGAAACCGCGACGGTGGCACCTTATAAAGGTTTGTGTCTTTGTGTCCGTCAGTCCGTATGTCACATTTTCTTGTTGGCGCAACGCCTCAGAGGCCATTCTAATTTTAAAGGATTGTTAGTCACCATATATACTATATCATAGTAAATTATCTGATCAACATTACACTGAATATTCTGAATAATTAACATTTAACATGTTTGAAATTTATAAAGGTTTCATTCTTTAGTCTGGTTTGATTTACTAACAAAAATATTTTATTTTCAACAGAAATATTCCTCTCATTATTAAAACTTATACTATAGATGAAATAGTATACACCTTTTCACTGGCTATGAGGACAATTGCAAGTTTATGGTTTCCCGAAACACAACTAATTTGTACAATACATGAGAGGGTATACACCTTTTTAATGGCTATGAGGACAATTGCAAGTTTATGGTTTCCCGAGGCACAACTATTTCCTGTCGCGAAGCGGGGGAAAATAGTTTGTGTCGAGGAAAACAATAAATTTGCTATTGTTCGAATAGCCAGTAAATAATTGTTTAAGTTTGGGTTTTTGGTTCGGGTTTCGGTACCCATCAACCGGTTTAATCCTACCTCTAGTGCCGGTACCAAGTTCGGCTATCAAGAGTTCCTATCGGTAGTTATGTTTGTCTCTTGTCTTCATTAGTATTTTTCTAGTGCACTTCATTTGTGAATTGTGACTTGTGATTGTAGTTTTCGGCCATTGAAGGTGTTAACTGTTATCTTTTGTTTGTAATTTTATTGCATCAAAGATTACAATGTGTCTTCATTGGTAAAAAGTTCACTGAACCAGTAAATACATCTGTAGTTCATCTCTGAAACTATTGGCCGGTAAATAATCTGTTTCTGACAAGTGTGAAGAAATAGTAAATTTACCAAATAAACAATTTATATAGAAAATGCATCCTAAGGTATAATAATTCTAATTATTTTCGTCGAAACACTTTTTGGTGTATCTTTTCAATAAAAATAAGCTACAATGAAAAGTGATTATACTAAAAAGCTAGATAATAAAAGTAAGGGAGATACTTATCTTCATGTGAAGAAGTATTTCGACTTACATATAGCATTTCGTTATAACGACATAGTATCTCGTTCAAACGACATAATATCTCGTTATAACGACTAAATATCTCGTTATAAAGACATATTGTCTGTGGCTACTGTGATGGGTCAAAACGATTTCATGAATATTTATAACTGTTCTATTGCTTGGCTACTGTGATTGGTCAAAATGATTTTATGAATATTTATTATTGTTCTATTTCCTGGCTGATGTTATTGGTCAAAACCATTATTGTCCAAAGCCATATTGATTCTAGTGGAATGGATTTTTTGAGTTGACACGTTTGATGTAATTTTATCTCTACTAATGTTCTTTGTAATAAACAACCTCAAATTATTGATAATGAGAGAAATACTACAAGACATGATGAACACAAAAAGTCGGTCATAGTTCTGACTGACACAACTAATCACTATGGTTTTGAAAAAGTGTAAAGCAAATGCACATTCATTAACATTATTAAGTGATTCAACAAGAAAACAAATACATCATTTTGCACATTTTCTAATATTAAAAATGAAAATGTTAATTTAAGTATGTAGTCAGGTGAGGTTTTTGATTCTGATAAAACATTCAGAACCCCTTCAGATATTCCCTTTACACAAGCATATATTTTTTTGCCCTGTCACCCCCCCCCCCCCCCCAATTTTCTTTTCATAAATAGCATCAATATATTAATAGAAACCATTTTACAAAATTTGAACAGATTTTATATTTTCCTTCCACTTAAACTGTCCCCTTAAAGTTTCAATGTAATTGTAAGGTAAGCAGCAGAGAGATCCTTTTCAAGCCTTTATTTAATTGTTGAATGTCTCGAAAACAAGGTCCATAACCTATCAAAATTTTTAGCCTAGTGTGTTCTCTTACCAATGCTTTCTTCATTTTTAGTATCAATTCTAAATTCTAGATTTAATTGATTTCACCTTGCTACATCCTTAAAAAATACAATTATATTTCTTCAGATTTACTAAGCTTTTGCTGCAAATTATCATTTGAGTATCATGCAGAATAAAAAATATAAGTGAAATAATTTGCAGTGAATTTGAGTTTTCAGCCGGCCATTTCCTCAAATTATGTGCAGAATAGGTAATAAAACAGTTATTTAATGTGTAGTCAGGCAATAGCTCAGAATTATTTTCCCTCGGTAATGGAAATAATGGAAACAGCTCGGTGTTCTATTGCCCTCAGTCGTTGGCTACATATTAAATAACTGAATACTATAGTATCTAATAAGTGACAGAGGAAAAGTTTTTATTTCTACAAACATTGAGCGTTTTTCATAATACGGTCCTGCATTTTTAAAGACATCCCCTATTTCTTGTCAATTTAGCAAAAGTTCCATTCCCTTTGTTCTCACACAATTGAAAATGACTACAATAGTAGATTACTGTCACTTACAATTTCTTAATGAAGAAGTTTTGTTTGTTAATAATACATGTTTAAAATAGGGTCGTTTTTTCCTTGTATGAACTTACTATTTCCATAACTATTCCTATTCACGCAGTTAAAACCAATTCGTAAAAAGGAGAACAGGGCTTATCATAACAAAAAATAGAAACCATAATACATATGTATCTCAATATGACTAGTCCTTATCAATTTCAACATTACACAATTTAAGAAGCACACGCCTCATTATATCCAAATCGGATTAAAAGTGGTGGCAGTCTAGGAAGAAAGTTTTTTGCTTGTCTAATAGGATATTCACAAAACCAATAGTCAGTACAACGATGTTCACCCAAAAACCGATTTGAGTTGGAAACATGCAATGTTGATAAAAAAGATGGTGATTGTGATCTTGTCTTAGATAAAACAATATTGTTACCACCATACCTCTAAAGAATGGAAATCAAACTTCAATATAAAATTCAAGAGAAAAATATTTTTATGAAATACTTTATTATTATGTCCGTGTTTCCTAGATCTCTCTGACCATAGCAAGATAATAAACTGTCAAATGCTTCAAGTACACTCAATTTAAATAATCTTCAAACGTATAGGTGTTGTGTTATGTAAAATGTCTAAAGGGACTACAATTCGTTTTTGTAACAAATTGTAATATATTAATTCTATTTACTTACATTTTCCTGTATAAGATCTGATTAATAAAACTGTACAAACCTTGATATTGTTTATCTGTGTGTTCCTGACAGTCTTTATTGCATAAATTAGATGTGCAACATTTATTACACAGTTCTGGCAGCGCGCGTTTTCCTAAGATAGGACTTGAATTGATGACTTTCGGACACACCTGCAATCGTAAAGCATTGGTTGATGAAAACATATGTCAATTTGATGTACATGTACATACAGGTAAAACATCAAGGTAAAATACCGAAATTACCGTTGATTTAGTTCAGTGCAGATCAAATCGATATATTTTGACATCATAAACCAAAAATGTGTATTAGCTGATACAAACAAATGACGAATTCGATATGAATAGAAGACAAACAAAAAAAAAATGAGCATGAGATACTTCTTAGTTCAGTTCGACACACAATTTTCCGAAATTTTTATTTTGAAGGTGTTCAAATAAAATAGGTTTTCAGAACAACAATATATGAAGATGAAGAACAACATTAAAAGCGTTATTCCTTTAGTTTTTTCTGTGTATTTGTAGAGACTTGGTATAATGCGCATTTATTTCTTTCAACATTTCAGACTAGAACAGAAGTGCTGGCTACGGGGTTGTTGAATAACCTTGGCGATTAGCAGTTGAAAAAAAAGGGAATCGGAAAAGTGGTAAGCATCGAAGTTACATAAATTCATTTCTGAATGTGGCCATTTCGACAACTTATGTCTCTTCAGTGCAGATCAAATTAAAATTTGAAAATTAATGAACTGAAATGTATAGATAGTGAAAAAAATTACTAGTAAGATCTAAATGGAAAAGCCAAAATACGCTAAGAACAGGGCTATGCAAAAGGGAGAGACGCCTTGGTATAAAACAAAATTTTCCTTAATTTAGATATTGCAACATTCCAAATTATATAGTTTTTCAGGCCAGAACCGAAGAAATGGCTACTGGGTTGTAGAATATATGAACACTAACAGTCCACCAGCAGAAGGATATAAACAGCGGTCAATTGGCAAATAAATAAATAAATAAATAAAGACTCTTCACAATCATGCAGGGTGCAAAAATTATCATTCAAATCCAAACTAAGAGTTGGGACGTTTACCAAGGGGATATGAATGACAGCTTTTTTGGCATATTTAAGTTTAAACATCGATAGGCTTATCAAACTTTTGTCCACAGTTAACTCTATTAATCTAATAACATCTAGATCCGATGTCGACTATATCATGAACTAAAGCTGGTTTGTTAGACTATTACTGTTCTTTATATAAGTCTTTAAGTTTTTTTATGAGTTGTTTCTTTTTACAATTCTTGTCCTACGGTCTTTATTTTAGTATTTTATTGTTTGCAATGTCGATCAGTGGTTTAGGTGCATTTAGCCAGTTTAACTTTAATTTTGATATATTTTTTCATTGTAACATAAGGTAAATGTTGTCAAGGACTATACACAAAATATCAAATCTCATATAGTTATGCAAGTCTGATGATCGTGTTAAATTTCTCATGTCAACAGAATGCATTTAGTATGAGAACGAAAATGAAAGATTGACACGTTGAAAAAAAACAATAGAGGACACAATATTTTGATTTCAAAGCGAGGTTCATTTGGTGCTATCCTTCAATATTTTATTTCCCTTTAATAGTCAGCACAAAGTAAAGAAAACACCAAATGGTTCAAAAACGATTAACAACTGATTTATTTTACCAAAAGCATTAACGCCGAGCTGGAAATGCCCAGAACCCATTAACAGAGACGGTCGTGCTCCCCCCACCTGCCCCAACTAAAACTAACGAAGAAAGTAAGTATCCATACATGCAATAATAAAACTTCCTATGGTACCGGGCTATCATATTAGGAAAGGGAAAAATATGTGTATTCAATACGGAATAATCACGGTTGATCGTGACAAAGCTAGCCCTTTTATCATGACCCATAGGGAACTTATTGTAACGCACATGACCACTTTTAGAACTGCTCTAGTGTATGACCATTTTTAGAACTGTTCAAAGTTAACTTAGAACTATGACCATTTTTATGACCACTTTTAGAACTATGACAGCTTTTAGAACAGTTCCACGCAGAACCAATTATGACCACTTTTAGAACTGCTCTGAGTTAACTGAGAGCAGTCATAATTTATGACCGTGTCTAGAATTTGTTCTATGACTGCTCTAAGTTAACTTCAAGTTAACTTAGAAATAATTCTAAGTTAACTTAGAGTTAACTTGGACGAGAGGTTATGTCTGCACCCAACTGTACAATAACCGAAAAATAAAATCACATGCAACAATGTCACTTTTTCAAATTAAAAGGATTTCCGTAGCCTGAACGTTAGCTTCTCTAATTTAATGTTACTCCGAAGGCCTTATTTTCCTTCGAACAGATCAAATGAGAAATAGATTGTGAAATATCAATCTTATGCTCTTATTTTTGTTTATTAAAAGAAAATATGTAGGAAAGGGGAACGGTCTGGCTATGAATTTTTGTCGCACAATAAAACCGGTTAAACTCGCCGATTTCTGATTGTTTTGCATCTACTTTGCCTTATTGCCCTTTGAATAGACCATATCCGAGTTCTGGTATTTGGATTCACCAGCTGTTGTTTGTCCGCAACTATTGAAGATTATAATGTTTTTATTGTAGAAGATTTACCTGCCTACCTGGAAGTTCATCAAGATCAACATTAAATAAAGATTTAATTCACTTTCTCATCCAAATATTAATCATAATGCTTGCTTTTACATGAGGAGGTACATGATATCTTGAATATATTCATGTCCATAGAACATGAGAACTGTCCCTTGGTATCCGAAGCAGTCAAATGACCTGTTGGCCAAGTTCTTTTTCTGTTCTCTTTAAACGCTTTGTTTTCTGCTTCAGACACGAGGAGGTTTATGAGATCTTGGATTATTTTCATGTCCATGGACCTTACGCATCGCCCCTTGGTGTCTGATGCAGTTAAACGACCAAATAATTCATTAAATACTACTGATTAAATCGTAAAGTTTATTCCATATCTCTAGAATACATTAGTCAAGTAATCAACAAGATTTAAAAACGACAAATGCAATTTGTACATTGTAGAATGATACCACTATTATTATTATTATTATTGCTTGTTTATAAATTCTCCAACTGTGTACTAGTATGTTTGTATCAAATTATGATTGTTAAATGTAAATGCGCTGCTAAGGACTTAATTTGATTTCCGGTATTCGTTTGCCGATGTATTGGACCAAAAATAAACAGCTGCGCCAAGTCATCCTTCAAAAATTTAAGTGATTAAGGTAAGGGGTTCTCAATTCAGAAGCACCTATAACAGCCTATTTAAGCTTGATATCTCTTTCAGAAATTAATTGATTAAGTTTGAAGTGAGCTGATCAAAGTACTTATCAGTTAGAGCGTGATATGTAAAAAATTGCCTTAAAATTGACGAACAAAGTCCCATAACTCTTGCAAGAAAAATCGAAATTTCACGAAAAAAAATACAGATTATGAGGCCATCATACCCAATACCGCTACAAACTTTGAAGTGAATTGGCCAAAGGGTTGTCAAGTTAGAGTGCGACATGGAAAAAATTGCCTTAAAATTGAGGAATAAAGTCCAAGAACTCTTGCAAGAAAAATCAAAATTTCACTACTAGTATACAGATTGTAAAGCTATCATACCCAATACCTCTCCAAAGTTTGAAATGAATTGGCCAAAGGGTTGTCAAGTTAGAGCGCGACATGTAAAAAAAAATGCCTTAAAATTGACGAATAATGTCCCATAACTCTTGCAAGAAAGATCGAAATATCACGAGAAAGTATACAGATCGTGAGACCATCATATCCAATACCTCTACAAAGTTTAAAGTGAATTGGCCAAAGGGATGTCAAGTTAGAGCACGACATATGAAACGGACGGACAGACGGACAGACAGACAGACGGACGGACAATCGGACATCGGTATGCCATAATATGTCCGTCATTAGACGGGCGTATAAAAATTCAAGAAATAAAAAAATAAATAAAGGAAGGTTACATTTCTCTAATATTTCGAGAGGGAGCTTTTCTTTACGAAATCATTTTGGGGAAGAGCATATAAGGTGTGACATGTACATGTACAAGAAGAAGTGCAATCTATAATTTGTAATGCAAGTCAAATTTAGAGTACACAAACTTACTTTATATGTATCAACATGTACTCTTTCTAATCTCCTGCGGATTTACTAGTAATTATGCTAATACAATTGTAAAACGTGGTAAAAAATAGAAAGGTATTGAATAAAAACCCAAATTGGATTAGAATGGTATATACATGTAAATAGCGAATGTGCCTCCCTGTAGTGGGGTGTTACTGTACGTTGAATTCAGAGATTGTATGGACAGAACTAGTGAAGCACTTTCTGCATGTTAGAACAAGACAATTTCATATATGAATAAAAAAAATATTTTGACACAGGTACTGATTAGTCGGATTTCGTTTGGTTTTATGCTTAAACATTTTGTGAAATTGTGGATTTCCTATGTTCGGGTTCAAGTGCTGCTGATAAGGAATTAATTTCCGAAATGGCCATACAGCTCATTAAAATTTATTGCATTTGGAATTTACATATATGTTATGGTCTCATGTTTATCCTTTCGTAAAATATATATGAATAACAAAATACCGATGTTTCTGTAAATTTAGTATCTGCATATGGCCATTTCGACAACTTATGTCTCTTCAGTGCAGATAAAATCAAAACATTTGGAAAACCATAAACCCGGAAAGTGTAACTTGGACATGTATTAGAAACAGATGTAATCAGTGATTTGAAATGCAGGCCAATCAAACGTCCACACAAACATATGCAGAAACGTTTTATATATATGAGGTATTTTAAGTTTAAAACATGCATTTAGACAAAAATATATACCTGCTTATCTCGACATCCACTATTAAAGAATCTTTCACCAAAACGACTCTCTTCTTGTATGTAGCAAGCCTGTAAATATCATAATGTATAGATAATAAGACAATACCGGTATATGCTCTTTGATATTATATCATGTATTTGCACATTTGTGCATTTGTAAGTACATAAGTTAAGGACATTATGTGTGCTATATTCCATTTTTTCATTACATGGACCAATTTTATCAAGACAAAAGTCTAGTTTTGTCCAAACACTATCAAATATGGCAATGAACGCCTTTTAAGATGATTTTCTTACAGGAGCCGTAATCTAGACAGTTACAATCTTTTGTTATATTTGCATAATGTACTTGGGTTTTCGCATGATTTGGGCATCAAATTACGAGACAGCAGTTTTATGAATATGTAGATACTATGATGTCATAGAGCAAATTCTTTTGAACTGTCATGACCCTTTACTAAATAAATAAAAAAATATTTCTGCATATGCGCATTTGAATAAGGATAATGAAAATGATATTGATACAGAAAAATCTTGCATTAGATGCAAGTGCTTTGAATAAAAAAAATAAAGAATTTATTGTGCATCTATGTGTCTGCAGTGCAGATGTAAGCAAAACACTTGGAAATCCATAAACTGAAATATGTGTTAAAGCTAAAAGGGAACAAATTCCAATAACATCTAAATAAAAAAAAACAAAAATCAGCTAAGGACATATTTATGCAAGACGGAGATGCTCTATAGTCTTAAACACAATATCCTTAAATTAAGATATTACAAGGTTTCGGAAACAAACAAACAAAAAAAAAAANACAATAAAAAATTAAAATGGAAAAAAAAACCAAAACAAACAAAGACAGAAAAACAACCCCCTCCCCACAAAAAAAAAAAATAAGAATAAAAATAAAAAACGAACATTGTGATATTAAATAACAAAATAGGAAAGGTTGTTGTGAACTTAATTTCTGCATATGGCCATTTTGACAACTAATATATGTTTGGCGCTGATCACAGCAAATAATTTTGAACTCCATAACCCGAAATAGGTATAAGAGCTAAAAGAGAATAATGACCAATTAATGAAAGCATCTATTAAGTTAATATGAGGACAGATGTGTGCAAGAGGAAGATGCTTCTTAGTTTTTATTTTCTAATATGATTTCCTGGCCCACACCGAAGTACTGGTTACTTGGTTTGTAAAATCATCGAAGACTTATAGTCCCGGGCTTACAGTCCACCAACAGAGGCCTTTATAATAAGGATAATAACAAAATACCGAGGTTGCTGTGAATTTAGGTTTTGCTTATGCGTATTTCGACAACTTATGTCTCATCAGTGCAGATCAAACCAAAACATTTTTAAATTCATGAACCGAAATATGTGTAAAAGCTGATAGAGAACAAAATATCAATAGGATCTAAATAGGAAAGCCAAAATCAGCAAAGGACAGAGCTACGCAAGAGGGAAATACTCCTTAGGTTTTAACAAAATTTTCTTATATTTAGATATTATTGCAAATCTTCAAATAAATGTTTTCAAACCAGTGAAAATATTGAGGTTTATCTCATTTGTATGGGTAAACAATGTTCATAAGACAGATTAACAATGAAGGGATATGGAGTAAATGCAAATGAGACAAAATCTCTACAAATACTTGGTAAAACACAGCAATGGAACAACGCTTTTATTGTTGTTCTTCATCTTGAAGTCACCATGAGGCCTTCAACAATAAGCATTACTCATACCTCATAGCAAGTTCAAGACGTATGACTTCAATTTAACGTCCGCGGAACTTTTCATTTCTGTTCCTATAAATTTTTCTTTCAAGAAGCGGCCATTGTATCTTATTAAGAATTGGAACCCCCAAACCCCCCTTACCTCCCCCAATAATTCAATTACACAGATAGCATCACGATATTTAACATAGAGCATCAAATTATGAGACATCAGGTTTAGTTAAGATTTAGATGTGTTTATGTCATAGAGCAAATTATTACGTCAAAACCTTACTAAATGAGGAGTGCTGTTATTTAAATATTTCGATACACCTCCGTTAACATGTAAAAAGAAATTTCAATGAACCAATCTAAAATATTCTGCCAGTTTTAATTCCTGCCAATAACATTAGTTTTGCTATTATATAACTTACACGTATTTCACTGTACACATTGTTTTGCTAAAAATACATCCTTCCAAACATATTAATCATTTGAACAAACTTATTCATAAAGGATATAAATACAGCACTGTTGTTAAATCTTTACTTCTGGATTTTGTTCGCAAAGATATGGATCAGCTCCTAAATGCTTTACGCCGTAAATAAATTAAAACAGTTCTTCATATTGCCAGTATTTGGCATTGCACAATATCATGTTCTTTTTCCATAATTGATGATACGAAATCTATTTAGAAGTATTTCAATTGAAATTTCATATATAAGAAGGCTTGATATCATATACTTCATCGAAAAGGTACTCGTCTAGAAAAGTTGGATTTTTTCTCTAGTTTGATTTTTACTGTGCTTTTGTCTAGTTTGATTTTTACTGTGAGTCTTTTTGTGTATTATTTTTTAGCCATTCATCACACATATGGGGAGGTTTTGTATCCAAGAAAACGAGTTTAACCCCATCGCAATTTTTGCACCTGTCCCAAGTCAGGAATATGTTGGTCATTGGCTTGTCCCTGTTATCTTATAAAAATTAGATTCTTGATATTCGGGTTATTGGGTGTGGTTTGTTTCCATTGATTTATTCACTTTTTCCCCTTTTTTGTCTCCTTGACATTTACCTAATTTCCTTTCTTTTTCATATGTACAATAAACACATTCAATAATCTAAAACAATTCATATGTGATAATATACTTAAAAATGATAGCAATCGAAGACAGAACTACATTTTGTTAGTGCCTCAACAAAAGAATGGGGGGGATTGGTGCGAGACAAGGAAATCTCAGACACCCAGGGGCAAGATTAAGGATGTCTCTGACGAGTCTGTGCCGAGTCAGAGACTGCCTAATCTTGCCCGCGGGTGTCTGAGATTTCTTTGTCTTGCAAACCAACCCGTGTTTGATACTTTTTCTCCCCTTACCAACACGAATGACTTGTTGACATCGGACATAACGGCATTCGTGACCAGGCGTAATAACGCGATACTGTTACATTCAAATGATTCAAGTCATAACACATTACACAATCATTTTCTAGTCTTGTCCTCCCAGTTTTGTTTATTGTATTTTTACGCTATAATTTCTCATATATGTCAGAAAATCTGAAGTTCACCTTCATGTCGTTTGTTAACATTCGGGAGTTACGTCCCTTTCTTTGCAACGTCATAACATTTGAGCGCGGGATTTTTAAAAGGCAATTTCAGCTTTTAGCTTTCCGTAAAATCACATTTCAGACTGAAACATTATCAGCACAAAACACGTCAGTGTAGCAATAATTATGACTTATAACCTACAAACTTAAATTCATATAGAACGATGATCACCATGATTTGGCGGGAAAATGTGCGTGTAGCATGTCTCACCCACGGGTGAGACAGAAAAATCTCATCCAGGTTTTGGTTACATAGAAAGCACTACAGGTAGGGTGAGAAAAAGCATAATATTTGGAATAGAGACGTACGCTTCAAAATTACATAATATGACTTTAAATGTATATTTATATTTATACTATAACTAATCCGAGATTCTGATTATCGCAAAATATTCAACGAATGATCGAATAACGCAGTAATTCACGAATGCGCGCAGCGCATGAGTGAATTACAATGTTTTCGATCATGAGTTGAATATTTTCGATAATCAGAATATAGGATTAGTTATTGTTTTTATCATATAGATCTTATTATGCAATATTTTATGGTTTATTTTTAGATTTATTGTATGAACTAAGTTTTCTACGTTAATCCGCTAACAGTTTACTTAACAACGACGTTGACAACGTCTATTGTGACGTCACTTCCTAGAGTGAAATTATGGAAAATAATTTCACAGTTAATTATCACTTTTAATTCACTGAGAAATTTCAATCTTTCACCGCAATCTATATAATAAATTTGAATATCTGTATAATGCCCGGTTAATGGCCTTCAAAATGTTTTGGTTTGATCTGCACTGATGAGGCATATAAGTTATGGAAATGCGCATATGCAGAAAATAAATTTACGATAACTTCAGTATTTTGTTATTTATATAGGGCTTATGTCCATTCGACATTCACGTTTATATTTCTAATTCCATCAACAAAACAAATTTGTTTTGTGTTATAGGTATGACAGAATAAATATGAATTATCTGTTTGCAGATTAACACGATAAAAAGCTCTAATTGGGAATGAATGATTGAAAAGGTACTCGTCTTGATAAGTTGAACTTTTTTCTAATTTGATTTTTACTGTGAGTCGTTTTGTGTATTTATTTTTAGCCATTCACCATACATAGGGGAGGGTTTGGATCCAAGAAAACGAATAACTAATTTCCTTATTATTTGATATTTCGTCATAAAAATCATAGGTAACAGACGAGACCATCTTTGTATTTCATTTTCTTTTCAAATGTTTAATTGAATAGTACTGTCACTGTGAAACTTTAACGATATATACATCTATCGAAAAGGTGTTCTTGGGCCTATTCATATGTTCATATAGGGACGTTTGAATACATGTTATATCCACAGAAAAAAAAAACTACTCGTATCAAGATATTGATTAAACTAGACCTATGGACTTTTGTCATACCACATTTAAAATATTCTACATATACCTCATTTTCATTGCAAACGGTGATACGTGGACAGTTATCTGTCTCAATGAAGCCATTACAACTGTAACAGTAGTGTCCACTGACATTACCATGTCCTTTAATATAAAACTATATAAAACTATTATTGGTTAAGAAAAGTTGTTGGACAATGACATTTGAAAGAAAAACTTATTTGAGTGAATAACAATGATATATAAAAGATAGGTAAAGCATACCTTCAAAAAGGATCAAATAAAAAATGTCAATATTGCAAAGAAACGGAATCAAAATCAAAGTGTATAAAAAAGCAAAACAACCAGTTTCAGTAAAACTCTAAAACAAGGAATCAAAATCAAAAGCGGGTCAATATTGTAAAACCACATTTGAGGTCGACAACAGGGATCAAAATAAAAGCCTGCCAATATAGCAAAACAAGTGTACAATACCCGCAAGACTAACCATGATAAGAAGTTCGCAATGCACGAAATATATCCTCAGCTCCATTTCCTTCTTGTCAAAATTGCAAAGTCTGTATGTCATTCGGTAAGAGTTGCATACGGGATAGAAATCATAAAGGGACAAATTAATTTAATAATTTTCCATAGGCTCAATGGTAACATTTAGAGATATTTCAATCATTGCTTTATTTCAATGATAAAAAAGTGGGTGCATGTCTCGATTCTACAAAAAAGCGGGATTAAGTAAAATTAAAATGACCTCACTTTTTGGATGGCACTGCAGTTTTTTCGCTAATCGGAAACCCCGACTGAGAAAGTACTCCTCATATTGATATCAATGAATATATCATATAAATATAGCATGGGTCAGTACATGGATTGATAGATTTGATCAGAGCCTATTGACGGAAGGCGTAGTCCTCTAATCACGTCTTTATATCAGGTCTATTAATCCGTGTATTGACCAAAACTCCCATACTATAATTGTTTTATCATTTGAGGTCCTTGTTCTTGTTTCATAAGCAAGTAACGTTCGATGAGTTAGCAAAAATATGTTTTAAACCTGTCGTTTCAAAATAAAGAACATACTTGTATATGTTATCAGGCTCTTGACAGCTATGTATCGTAAAATATCAACCTGTGAGCCAGAATATGAAGCACAGGCTTCATATTCTGGCGATCGGAATGATATTTTACAATACATCAGTTGCAAAAGCCCGATAACTTGTTTATCGTCCTTTATTTTGTATTTAAGATTTGGATTTATTGAACTGAGGTTTCAAATTCTCCCAAAGTTGCGCGGAAAATTTGATAAACACGTCATTCTCACCTTTTCGGCAATTCAAAAACATGTTCTGTATTTTATCATTTTATCGGCAAAAGTTTTGTAACAGGATGAATATTTTGACCAAACTACTCACAATAATGTCGATTTGAATGTTGCAGCAACCTTTGGTTGTCACGATATTCTGTAGTTCCTAAGAGCTTTTATGACGCCATAATATGAAAACGTCAAAGCTCTGCAGGATATATCAACGATCCAGTCCCTACAAATTTCTCGTCTAGTGTATCTATTTCTGTAATCATGATTCTGTTTTGAATGCATAATCGGAAAGAACAAATGCAATAGATGTTTATTTCTATCCCATTGATTTCGTGTAAAAACTTGAATATAAGTTATTGCATTTGAAATGTTGGGAGAATCGCTTGATCTATCCAGATCAACCTCTGATATATCCGAGGCAACTGGATACGGCTTTTGCAGAAAGACTCTGCAGGCTGATAAAACCATGGGGAAGAATGATAAATTCATATACCAGTTCTACACAACATGTTTATTTGCAGAACGTAATGTGACGTCAATTGAACCAGTCACAAATAAAATCTCAAAACTAACAAAACGTAATGTCATCTACTTTCTTTGTTGTACATAACAAAGTCGGGTTGTCCCGAGTTCCTATCCTTGTTTTTTGTCTGTCTCTTGTCTGTTATGTATTTTTTGTAGTGCAGTTCAGTTTAGGTTTTTGGATTGTGATTGTAATTTTCTGGCATTGTAGGCGTTTACTGTTATCTTGACTTTATAATAAACAGAAGTATGTGTTTTATACACTTCAAAATTGATCGTAAAAAGCAATTAAAGCCATAAGTTCATAGTTTGTTATCGAAAAAAGAAATTGGAATGAAAATGTAAAAGCTCAATAGCATAAGGTGAAGACATTTGATTATTGTTTGAAAATTAATTAATTCAATCTTGATTTCTACCTAGTTCACCACATCCTTCATGGTTACAGATATCCTGATTACAACACTCTATACATGTTCTTACTGAGTGTGGATTACTTCGTCTCTGATGGCATATCTAAAAAGGAAAAGCTTTCAAAATAGCTATTACGAATTCCTCTATCAGATGTAACACTTCTTTTGCACAGCATAGCATATGTTGTAATTTCATTCACGCTGTTTTGTTACACTCTTCATATAGAGACATGTCTTGCAGCTGCATTTATAAAACATAAACTATTCTTTCTTGGACATTAAGAACAAACAAAATTGGCACATTTCTGTAGTTGCTATCAAAAATCACTTATTAATTTTAATGCTACGATGGGGCAATTAGCAACTAATAAGCTACAGCTCTCAGCTTCATTGAACATGATCTCCATAGTGCTACCTATCGGCGGATTTTTTTTTTTATGTTAAAGACCAATAATTCAAAACAAACGTTTGCCATTAACCTGATAGCAATAACAAGAGGAATACAATTTTCTCCAGTCAACACTTGAAAATATTTATGACGAAAAGATACAAAGATAATGCAATTTTAGTGTTTTGTTTTATTTTTATTTTTAACCAAGTGCTAATAACCACTCTGCTGCAATTGTTAATCTTCAACAGTACTGCTCTAAACCCCGATCCTTGATTTTTATCTATTGGTATATCGGAACGATATAAAGCACCTTCTTAGTGCAAAATTTATTTTTTTTATCAATCTTTTTTTATCCACATAATTAAAATTCACCGTGAATTAAGTAAGTTGTTATTACGTTGAAAATTATACGCATATAGCAAGGAGTAATAAGATCAAACAAATAAGGTAAAAAAACTATAACCAATAAAATGTATACAAATAATGCACATAAAGTTAAACAACAGCTTTTACCCATATGATGAAGATTAAAGCTCTACAGTAGCTTAGAAGCGCCATGCCTTTGTTATAGTTTTTATATTGTCAGGAGACTTCATTTATACAGTAGTTGTTAAGGATAGCTGATAGAAACAACATTTGAGTTCACTGCAGTTTAGTTCAGTAAAAATGAGCATTGAAGGGATACGGAGTAACGCACATGCCACAGTCTCTACAAACACATAGACATATTTGTCTGATGTGCATTAACTTCACAACCTTTCATTTTTATAGTATACACTACTCAACAAAAGATATGACCACTCACTTTTTTGTGGAATATAACTCTAAATAAAAGAAATCGTTTTGTTCTCTTTAATTGATAACTATCCTGAGCAATACTCGATTTTAATTTCACTCTTGAAATGAACACATGCGGTCAAAATTAAGAATTAACTTACGGTTGATAGAATCGAGACAAAAAATAGCATGGACAGAACGCGAAAGGATATTTTTGCCAAACGAGAACAACAATGAAGCACTGAATGATAACAAACAATGTGCTATTTTGGAATAATCGATGCTTCAACGAATTTTCGGAAACGAAGCTGCAAAAGATCTGGCAGTTTTGACCAATTGGAGTATCTGTATCAGTGTGACCTTAAATTAAATCGAATGAGACTTTAATTGCCAGAGAACCATCACTGTGTTATCGAAAAAAAAAAAAAAAAAAAAAAAAAAAAAAAAAAAAAAAAAAAAAAAATCGGAAAACGGTTGAAATCATGACTTCAAACTGAAAAACGTCAATCTCCAGATATCGCACTTGACCTTATTTTGTCATGGGAGTTTTTGTACTTTTGAATAGGTTACCGATAATGTAGTGATTTGCTCAATACATAATGATAATTAATTTCCGACCGCCATAGACCTTATTTTGAAAAATACAATAAATTACCCAAGTTGCGACAAATGTCTCTCGTTAGAAACTAAATTAACGGTTAGATATTCATAACGATATTATGTTTTAACTTTGAGAAACATCGCAAAAGTTGGTAAATCATTTACTTTCTAATATGAGATTATATTTATTTTCAGTCATACATAATTAATCAAATATGTTTCTGGTTTGAAAAGTATAAACGCTTAGATCACACTGCGATCAGGCTTAGATGTAAATGTCATACCATCCAGTTCAAAGAAATGTGAAAGGCACTACTACATTGAATTGTTAATACTCACACTATTTACTACACATCCGACATTGAATGTAACGTACCCAGACGGATCCGAATATTTTTGTAACGCACACACCTAAAGTATAAAGACATGCATGTTTAATTGTATATAGTGATTTATAGTCTGTCTTTATTTAACCAGTTTTAAGATTGGCATAAATTTGATTTAAAGGCCTGTCATTTCAAAAATTTGCAATGCCTTCAGGCTCTTTCAGTGATAAATAACTTTTATAAGACCATTATTCACAGGAAACAATAAATTTGATTTTAAGCCTAATTTCGTCAAAAATTAACAAAACTCATATTTTTGTAATTGGTATGAATAAGGCCAAATTTCCACGAGAACCCGTTCGGGCATAAAACTTGGTAAGACCGATAAAACTGAAACATAAACCAATTGAATTATCTGCATTGATAGAGAAAGGCATTGTAAATGTTCAAATAAATAAATGTGCGTCGAAATTCGAAATGCAAGCAACGTAAAATTGTCAGTAGATTTACGTAAATTGACTGGGTATGGTCTGTTAAGTATTTTTGTCGGTGAAAAGTATTTTCTTAAAAAATTGGAAACTTTTGCGCAAATTTTGGCAATTTATGGGTAAATTTCTCAGCAACGGTAGACATTTCATTCATCATTTTTGGAAGATACGTTCATGTTGTTTTTGTGTTTCCGATTGAATTAAAATAGGCCAGAAATTCAATGTAGTTTTTTCATATCGAATGAAAATGTCGTTAATTTAACCTAAATTATAAAAATTAGTCAAAAATAACTTGCATTCTATGGTCCAAATAAAAACGAACATAGCTTTCCAACAACATTTTAGGGAATGCTACTGTTTTTTACAACCTTAAAGATATCACACCCCAAGAACCGATTATATTGATTTTAATTGTACTTAAAAAAGGGAACATCAGTTTGCACATAATTTAGTTCTTTATCCTTCTGATTTTCCTTTACATGTCAAAGCCTCTCTACCACCGCCTTATTACATCCTTTCAGAAAATATATTGATGATCATAGTAGGCGGGCGTTTCTTCGGTGATTGGTATAAACAAAATACACAAATATTTTCACAAAAGAGTTAATCAACAAGGAAGAAAATGTAAAAATAGATCCCTCCTACTTTGTCATATCCTAGTATATACAGACCACTATAATTAAATATCTGTACCATATATTTCATTGCTTCAAAATACCTCTCCGTCCTGACATGTAGTAACAGAATCACAAAATCGTGGATGAGTTATTCCATAACAGCTAAAACAAGTCAGTGCTGCAAAAGATTTTGGAAATGTATTTCTGTGTGTTTTCCAGAGCAGATAGTTCCTATACTTTTTATTTTGGAGACAATATATTAGCAACGGGTGTTGATTTAAATTTTGCGATATTTTTTACCGCAATTTTTATCTTTCGTTTTTACAAAAAAAAGTTCGCATTCAGCTAGGTCGTGATTTAAAAAAAAAATTCTTCTCCCGTGATAGTAGTACAATTTAGATTTTAATCTTAAACCATCGCTGGTGAGGAAATATTTCTAAATTACTATTTCCCAATTACTTTTGTTAAGCTCGACAATAAATCAGGTTCAGGTGTCTAAAACTGGGCATCTATCATGCGCATGTGATGAAACTAATTCTCAAAATGATTGTGTATACTTAATTGATAATAAGTTAATATGTCACTTTTATTTGATAATACTTGCAAAATATATATTATTTGTAAAATTTACATTTATTAGGGGAAGTAATTTCTACAGAAATGTAAAGGGAAAATCACATGAAGCTATGATTGGAAACCACGATTCTAAATTTTATATCTCCAAAGTAATAACTTAAGCACACTTTTCCTATATCTTTTGATCTAAAATCTATCGTTGTATTCATTTAAAAAGAATAAAATTTTGATTTAAGACCTGAAAATATAGCCACTATGACAAAAGGCAAAACCTGGCGATTTTTGAAAGCTTTCTATTGAAAAATTAGTCCGATGCACTATTGTTTTTAACTTTAAGGAGTCCATATGAATACACATAAAAATATATAGTTCCAATTTTAGTACCAAGAGCCAACTTCAAATGTATATGGCGTCAAAATATCGTGACACAGGGTCGTTATTCTTCAAATGTCTTGGCTGATTTTAGAAAGAAAATGCATTCACTGAAAAAATACATATATGAAAAAAGTTATACTAATAGATCATTGTCAATTAAAACGTCACTGGTTTCGAACAACGCTGTAAAATAAACCCGTGGTGTCATCAAGATTCAAAACGGTAAATTTTTATACAATAATAGTTAGATAAATAACAATAAAGCTGTTGTTCCTTTCCTTGGTAAAACCATGCACTTGAAGGAACTTTGTTTCATGTGCATTTTCACAAAACCCCTTCATTGGTTATTGTTTCTTTCTTAAGGTATCCCATTTAGATAACGTATACAAAATGTCAGTTCAATAATAAGACAATATTTTTGTCCTTGGTAGATCTTCAATAGCTCATAGGCTGAAACAGCTGAAGTCAAAATCAAGTCATATTCTCTAAAGTATAGAAATTTTATAAAGCTAAACAGAGATTGGAACACATACCTCCTGTTAAGATGTGCTGCATCCACAGAATACAGATAACTGAAAATAAAAAAAAAAACGAATTTTGTGAAAATGTCCATCATGATTAAAAGGAGATCATAACAATACGCGTGGAGCAGATCACGCTTACCTTTCGCAGCAACTGATATCTTGGCAAGCCTAGGGAAGGACAAGATATTTTAGCATTCAGGTTTGAGATCATCCTATCTCGGTTTTCCCTTAGGATAGATACTGTATATCTCACACCCCAAAAATCACGAGATATCTCGATCCACTAGACGAGAATAACGATTTTCCCAAACGACCAAGAAACGTGTGTGTAATAAGAGAGACTCTAATACTCCATCAAACGATCTTAACCAGTATGACAGCCCGAACGCCCTAAATTACATCTATAAAAATAGATTACTGTTAAAGAATACGCCGATATGCTATTTTTGTGACACGATTTTGAATTTTTGTCCATGGTGTATGTCTTTCCGAAGACCAATCACATTTGAAAGATTGTTTCGAGCGACATCGACTTACTGATTTATTCTGTTTTTCTAGTTTTGATTGGACCTTCATTTCAACTCTTTTTATTCAGTAAAAAAGATTAAATCGTTTCCAAATCCATTAATCTGAACTAATAATTGGTTCATCCATGTCTTTGGACTTCGATTTTTGTGGATTACCCTCCTTTGTTCCTTCGGTATTCTACTGCCGTTGTTTCATCTAGACTAGATACCATGTTATAATTTTTCACATTTGTCTATACCAATGTATTCTTGATTCAAGTAAAACACCCCTGAATGTATTGCATGTTTTTGGACTAGAGCATCAGTTGTTTTATAATTTTGAAAAGTGTTGGTCATATTTTATTTGTCCAAATAAGATGAGCAACCAGAGGCTCAAATGTCATTCATGTGAGCCTGTATCGCTCACCTGGTGGCTATTGATCAAATAAGATTTTCCACAGGAGGGTTAAATGATTGATCTTAGGTGACAGCAAAATGGTAGTGGTAGATAACTGTCATGTTAATATGCCTAGATAATATCAATTATGAAACGGTTTCCAAGAATTAACAATTTACAACATTTTCCTGTAGGGTCCTATGCTAAACTATGTTCCCGGGAGGCGACTATCTTGGAAGAGATGTGAACCTGTCAGACTTATGTAGAAGTTGTACTTCTTAACAGGATAAATAATTTTGCTATTCACACTTGACGTCTATCTCAAAGCGTTTTTTGACAAAATGTATAACATTTGGAAAATTTGACCAATAAATGGCAATAACTCCTATTTGGGTCTTCAGATTTTCATCAAAATTTTCAAGTATGTAGATCTTGACATGCTGAACATTTTTGCAATTTAAAGTTGACCTCTATCTCTTATAGTTTTTCTAATAAAAAATAAGAAATGTATGAAAATTTAACGGAAAAAGGACATTAACACCAAGACGGGTATTTGGATTTTTTTCAAAATATATGGACTAATCGAACACAATTCTTGAAACCGCATACCCTGGTGATGATTTATGCTAAGTGTGGTTACAATTGGCGTAGCAGTTTCAGAGGAGAAGATTTTTGAAATTGTTGACGGATGGACGGACGAAGGACAACATACGACGGACGACTGACGCAAAGTGATGGCAAAAGCTCATGCACATGGACTTTTAGGCCAGGTGAGCCAAAAATGTCGGTATTCAGATTAAGACTACAACTCATGACGATAGTTGTGAAGAGTTGATTTTAGTAATCAATACATAACTGTTGCTCTGTGATGTGATCACTACGAATGACAACCTTCAATTTCCGACCAGGATTAATTTGATTCCTTATGCAACAAGTAATATCCTTTTAACGCCAAGACTATGGTTTTCAACAGAGGACTTTTTTTTATTAAATATTATGATTGTGTTGTTTCATCTCTTTTATCACGTTCAAAAGTACAAACAAAATAGAATGGTAATGGCTATACGACGCATTGTCGAAATTCATATGCAAACAAAATGCCTGAGAAAAAACAGCGAAAAGAAAAGTTTTAAGGAAAAGTATACCACGCAATAGAATGACTGTCGATTTCTGAAGCAACATGCCGAAAGATTCCAGAACGTTGAAACTAATCTTCTAATTTTTATTTGGTCTACTACAATAATTCCAATGTAATAACAAAATTACAGAAAAGAATTGTTACGAGTCGAAAACCAAAGGGCAGAGAGACACAGCAGGTGTAAAGTGAACTACAGTAATATAATGCAATTACAACATATTAATATAAATACTTTACGAACTTAATTCGTATATTTGCTCCCAAAACTAAATAACAAAAAACTTACAAAGAATGACATTTGTGTTTATCATCTTTCCTTCCTCGAGAGAGATAAGAAAGGTCCTTTAAGAATGAACAGGTTATCATATGAAGACATGTCGAAAATCGATAAATTGAAGAACGATAGCCCTTTCTAACGCAATAGAAATTTGTCCGCAATGTTTCTTAAACAGAGGCCTAATTCAAATCATAAGTGCTCAGTAATATATGGGAGTGATTTATGTTTTTAGACAAATAAATATTTTTTTTTATTTATTATTAGTGTTCTCTCGGTTTTAACCTATAAGGCATGGTCTTCTTTCCTTTGTCTTGTTTACTTCAAATTTTCATGTTTATACAGTGATTTTTTAATGGAGCAACACTGTCCAAAAAACTGCTAAATCCGGGATTTGTTCAGCCTCTGTTACTTTGATATCAGAAATTCTATGGCTGTCATCATGACATCATAGACAAATATGACGTGTCTGTGTCCCTAATGAAAACGAACATTTTCGGCTAGATTTCACGTCTTCGTGGATTTGAAATAACCGGTTTTGACTCAACCATGGATTGACTCACTGATAGTGTGACGGGTGTCGTTAGTGGGGCAGGACATGCTTACCCACCAGGAGGACCTGATGTCACTCCCGGTTTTAATGGAAGTTCACACTGTCTGTACTGGAGTTTTTCATGTCGTCTTGTAAATCATACTGTAGAATTTCAGTTTTGACTTCGTCAGTGATGTTTACCGATTTGTCCTTGTGATTGTGTGAATACTATAGACATTTACAAAAAGTTTTTCAAAATGTTACCATGTTATTGTTTGAGGGTTAGAGATGTATCATGTACCATGGATTTCAATTGGGTTTCTCTGAGGTGTAGAAAATTAGATTAACCAATCCGCTACCAAACGAATCTTTAAAAACAATATATAGGGTGATAGTATGACGGTTGTCGTTAGCAGGGTAGGACATACTTACCCTTTTCGAAGCAGCTGATGTTACTCCGGATTTTCATGGGAATTCATACTATGAGTGTCTTTGTTCTTAATTTCGTCTTAATGTCCGTGCCTTGTGGCTGTGTCACGTCCTTGTTTTGTCTTTATTTCTCTCTGTTGTCGATTTCGCCATGTCTTTGGACTTTGATTTTTCATGGTGATACATTTTACTGCCGTTATTAGTAAGTAATTTCATTATTTTGTACCAAGATTGATTTGACTGACAATACAAAACATTTTATTTTTTCAGCTGTACTGCCTACATGTTAGATGTGAGTTGATCCTCTTGTTTTAGTACTATCACATCATCGTAATCAAACGTCGACGAACTAACAAGCGAACGGAAAATTCAACAAATTTACCATTATACAACACTAATGCAAACCAAAGAAGACACGAAATCAAAGCAATAAATACGGTATGAACGCCACAAAAATAAAGCACCAACAGATTGAATCACATATAAATCCTATGTATCAATAGGTGCCCGGGAATGTTAACTGTGATAATAAGTGGTGCCTGTCACACGGCCAATAACAATTCAAGTGTTTAGCAAGTTTGTATTTATTATTCCGTAGTAAACCCCAAATCTACTGGTAATTTACATTCTCTGTTTCGCTAAATAAACACTTATTCATGTCAAAAAACTTTGTCGTCCGTATTTATATAAGAAACAAATGCAATTTGTAACATTCAGGTTTCGTCAACTAAGTGGAACATAAACGTCTGAAATATGATTTTTGTAATCAGATTAGAGAACAGTCTCTATGTTAATCATAACTATACTACTAAATGACATACAAATAATATCTCATGTGTACACTTTGTTCAATTACTATTATCTAAATGTATGTAAATTCTAAAACCTAAGGATTAACTCCCTCCATCGTAGTTTTGTCCTTAGCTATATTTGATATTACTGATTATTCGGGTTTCGTTTGGTTTTATGAATTTTAAACATTTTTTGAAATATTGGATTTCCTTTGTTAGGGTTTTAGTGCTGTCGATGAGGAATTAATTTCCGAAATGGCCATACAGCTTATTAAAATTATTGCAGTTTGAGTTGACATATGTGTTATGGTATCATGTTCATTTACTCCATATCCTTTCGTAAAATATATCTATACACCCATAATTAGATACACATCACATTATAGAAAGATGAAAAAAGAGAAACCGATGAAGTTGTGAGATTAATACATGTTATACATAGAAATATAAAGTAACAAATTTTCGAAGTCCATAAAAATAACATTCAAGATTTTTTATATCGTAAAAAGTTAAATGATATACATGTTCTTTTAATTTCTAGGATTCAGTTCGAGGTAAGTAATCCTCAGTTATAATACACACTTTCGAGACTATCAATGTAATAAAGGCATATTTTACAGTACAGTTTCTTAACATGTGGATAATATCGATTTGTATATTCCACAAAAATTTTTAGCAGGATTAATTTTGAACACGGCATATAGTTCATATATCTAGCCCTTGTTCTTTTATTTGGAATTGTTTGATTTGTCTTCACTTAAACTTGTTTAAAAGCTCCGTTTTTCTTGTTTCTTATTCCTTATTTCGTCTTGGATACAAACGATCAAACATAGCAAAGGATCGTCCTTTTTTGCATTTATCCTTTTCAAACTATTACATGATTTGTATTGTAAATGTACGAGAAGCAAATTATAAGCACTAAACAGTATGCTGTGAACATTATTTTTCATGTAATTTCGGTCTTGGAATGGTGTAGTTGAAGTCAAAGCTTGCTTTTTCCTTTAAAATCTGTATCTTTCCTTTGTTACGACACATCATTACTATCAATATTGATGCAATTACAATCAATACAAAAACAACGGTTGCCAAGACAACAATCACCACGATGACGTCATCAGACATTATACATCTTCCTTTCTTGTTTTCTTGGCCTAGTCGATTGTTTATTCCTGAAAAATCCATAAAGGTAAAGAATTACCGCCTGGACTTTTTATAACCTCTTTCCTGAAAAGTTGCAATGATACACATCTGTTTTACGCATGGATACATTTAAACAACAGAACATGCTACAATATATATGATAAATAACACGTGAAAATATGTCTGTATACATCCGCCTCGGTCCATTAAAATTATATATTATAAAAACATATGTCTTCGAAATATAAAGAGAGAGGACAATAAAACTATTGAGATATAAAGGTTAAATAAAATAAATGGAAATTTTACACTACAAAACTGTTAGGAAAATGGACATAATAAACATGGATGTAGCGTTGCTCGACACCAAGCAATCAATTCCGCTTAAACCGGTGGTAGGGGCCGTCTTGAACTAACTATAAGGTATGAGCATAGCTCATTGTTGAAGGCCTCATGGTGACTTCAAGATGAAGAACAATGAAAGTGTTGTTTCCTTGCTTGTTTTTCTCACGTATTTGTCGAGATTTTGTCTCATTTGCTTTTACTCCATATCCCTTCATTGCTTATCTCTGAATCAAGAGTATTGTATGGATAAAAAGAATGTGTTTACACCCATTAAGTGGCAAGGTTCGATTTAACTTTTGTTTTGTTATAAGCAAATAAAAACAAAAAAAAAAAAAGAAAATACATGAATCATTGCTAGACCACATCGACGTTCGAAGAAATAATAATATAAACTTTTTGAAGTCATGATTTTACCAATGTGAAACAATGGTGCTTTCTTCTTATTTGTAAAACACTATTGTAACAACCGACATAGGAAGCCTGATAAATAACCAGAATTGGTCATGATTATTTCGACAAAGGATACAAGACAATATTTCTGATGTCTGCTGAATTTTATTTTCTTCAACCATTCGAAGAAACACAGACATTTTGTGTTTGTAATTAAGAGAAATAACAAAAATATTGAACAAGGGGCAACAAGACAAAACAGGTGCAAAAACCACCGGTACAAATTATCAACGACAATGGTCCAAACTTGGTGCAGGTATTAAAAAAGAAATGATTGTTAAGGGTGTACGAGCCGCAGATTTCAGAAGCATTCTATATCATCGGGTTTTATCCATTCAAACAGTGCTAAAATTTTTTGCACATGGATCACATTTTCTTGGTCATAAATCACTTTAATATACATAAAATAGACTGTGTTTAAAAATTTAATCAACTTCCAATTATAATTTCATATATTTATAGGCCTATAAACATCTCATGCAAATTGAAGGAAAACTCTAGAGAGATCTGTTTCCCGCCAAAATTTTGACGTCGTATATTTAAAAAATTCCTACATGGATTTTTTTAAAATTTTTGCTCAAGTTGTTCCATTGGCAGTGCTCTTCAAAACAAAAGTTCGGAATTTTAATTCGAATTACAAAATTTCTGACACTCGTACTCCATTAAACGGGTTTATTGACACGCCACATCTCCATTTCTATTGCGGTATTTTCCGATAGCTATTCAACAGCAATTCCTATTGAAAAGTCGTAGCCAATGAAAAGAAATAGTCATCTCAGTAAAATTGAATCTTGAATCATCGGACCAAATTTCATAGAAAAAGAAAATAAATCGCAAGGAGCTGCTCAATGATCGTTTGAGACGAAATTTTTTAGAAGCCTCGATTAATCAGGCGGTCATGGAGATAATGTCGAATGAGAACGACCAAAGAATTGGTGCTAGCTCTTGCATAGTGAATCATCTGTGAAGCATAATCTCTGTAAGCGAGAGAAGTTAGAATATTACTCTCCATGTAAGAAAGACAACATTCAGCGTCCACTGGTGGATGGATAAGTGTGATTCGATCAGGAGACGGCAAACCATGATAGATAAAAAAGGTATAGAAAATTGTATCCATAACATCTAAAGACTTTATATTTGGTTTTCTAAATGTTTTCATTTGATCTACACTGAAGACTCAAAGTTTTCGAAAAGGCTATCAGAAAAAATTAAATGATCAGTTACTCGGTAATTAATTATGCATTTCAATCTGTTAAAATCTACTCTTCAAATCAAATAGAAACAATACCTTTTTCGACGTTTTTAGAACCAATGTTTGGCAGAATTAATAATTCACTTAGATCTGGTTCCTGGACAGTGACAATAGTTGACAACAGTTGTCTGTCACCATAAGCTGATGAACGTTTTCTCCTTACTGTGGCAATTGTTGTTGATGTGGAGTTTTCTGAACTTTCGCCTGTACTGTTCGTCACAGTTGAGGTACTTTCTACTGCCCCAGAATCAGTGGTTGTTGCTTTCTTTGAACAATCACGCTGTATGAAAGAACATATGTAATCATTGGTAAATAACAAGATTTTATTTTTACAGCGTTAATATGAAGGAACATAAAAGGGGAATATAAAGATAAAGAGGATCTTATAGTCTTGTCACAATTAATTCATTCAAGTATATTAACATTTAAATACTTACAAATGTGTACAGAAAACATGATGTTATAAGACCAGAAGTCATGTGACGTCATGTTTGAAGTTCTTACGTTGACGAATGTTATATGACACGTGACAATACCTTCAGACCAAATTTCAAGGACAGTAACCATACAAAGACAAAAAGGACCTAACCAATTGTAAACGAGAAAAACAGAAGAAATCAAGGACAATCTTAAGGCTGTAAAATCATACAGTTTCTCGAATTGTTAAGTGATTTCAATGAATCAAAACAACCAAATATGTGAGTACGTTTAAGCAAAGCAATGTTTATTGATTATTCTGAATTCAAAATTCCACGACGTATTGTATATTCTGTAAACAACATTATCAGCGCGAATTGATTTGAAAAAGTGTTCCTCCGGAAACGGAATTGTTCTTGAATTCAAGTTCATATATAGTAAGAATATATCTAGATAAAAAAATGTTGAAATTTATTCTAAAAAACTGTCAAAATAATCACTTTATAACATTTCCAAAGTATGTCGGATATTGAAACAATTTATCGATATCTAAATTAAGATCCTGCTCTTTTAAAAGTGATCACATAAAAAGTCACATTACAGATACATTAAAACTTAAAATACTTACAGGTTGACACAATGCCTCGTCTCCTGCTTTACAAATGCGGACAGCACAATTGAACCCAACATTTGTCGTCTTTTTAAATTTAAATGCATATAACATTATCTCAGTAGCTGGCAGTTTAGTATTATCACTAGGACGGGTATACTCGACTGACTCTGGTCCTTTCTGGTTTACTATTATATTCATGCCATCTTTAGTAGGACATCTTTAATAGAAGCACGAATTCTGAATTTCATCAAAGTGTTTTTACAACTATTTCTATAGGACTGCATGTCAAATTACACACATATAGAAATTAACGGTAAAATCATTGTTGCACTATAAAAAGGCTATACCACTAGTGTTCTTATGTGTACATGTAACATAATAACCCACGAGATATTTTGTTTCCAATGTTAGCTAAATCTACAGCTATATTACTTAATACATAAATAATTGATAAAAGAATTGACCTACAATTTTGGCAGAAAAAAAAAAACTTACAACTCTGGAATACCTCGCAGTTAAATCCCTCAAACCATTTTTCTGTTTAATTCTAGATATTTTCTCTCTTTCTGCCCTATTACACCTACATTAAATTTTGTTTTCTAAAATATTAATGTTGTATTTAATATTGAAACAATATGCTTGTGAAATTTAATCGTATTGATTCTGATAGATATTCATTGCTACTTACCCATCTTTGACGAACTCAAATTGGACTGGATTATCTGACATTGTATTATTAGCAATACAATAATCTATACTAAGTGTTTGGTAAACTGAAAAATAAAAATACAATTGTGGCGTACATTTATTTTCATCTACCATTAAACAAAAACTAAATTGTATTTTCAGAAACAGCCATAGTATTTATACAAAAAAAACGCCATTCGAAGGTAGTAAGCACATGAATTCCAACAATGAACAATTTATTAATTTTTTTTGTTATAACATAAGGGTATTGCACAGTATATATTTTGAACTCAAAAGAAAAAAAACAATAGATGCAATAAAAAAAGTACTATACTTCATATACATTAATGCGGTGATTTTTTTTTATATCGCCGATATTGTGTACAAAACTACAACTAGTAGGTCGGCCCCAAAACAACATCCTCTAGCATTATATCTTTGACTACTTGTTTAGGGATTTACCTATAATAATGCTGGCGTTAAGGATTCATATTTGCAGGTATGATTAAACAACGGCAGTAGAATACCGAAGGAACAGGGGAAGCGAAGACCACAAAAATCGAAATCCAAAGACATGGCAAAAACGGCAACAGAGAAAACCAAAGACAAAACAAGGACGCCAGACAGCCACAATACACGGAAATAAAAAGACGACATTAAAAAGTAAGGCACTCATAGTGTGAACTCCCATGAAAACCGGGAGTGACATCAGGTGCTTCGGAAGGGTAAGCATGTCCTGCTCCGCTAGCAACACCCGTCGCAATATCAGTGAGTCAATACAGGGTTGAGTCAAAACCGATTATGTCAAATCCGCGAAGACGTGAAATCTAGCTGAAAATGTCCGTTTTCACTTGGGTCACAGACACATCATATCTGTTAATGATATAATAATGACGGCCATAAAATTTTTGAAGGATTCATCTACATGCAAAACTTTTGAAATACTGAATAAAGCAATGTGTACTGTATTTTTTGAAATCAAATTATGATGATTCTTGTACTGGGTACAGATGAACTGGTTTATTTCTCTGATTCTAGCCTTGTTCACTGTATTTTATAATTTGAATGCCACCATGTTAGTGCCATTGATGGTAGACTGTTAATCCCTGACTTTATCAGCAGCCCAGTCGTCGAGTACATCAGCAATGGCACGAATATACAAGAAATCTGATACTACTAAGGATATTCTTTGTTATACAAATCTCTATAATTAGCTGGTTTTGGATTAACTGAATCCTTTCTTCTATAATCTAAACGTATTTTGGTTTCTCGTTTTAAAAAATATTTTGCTATTTCACTTCAGGAAATTATTAAGTCTCCCGGAACACCACTAACACTTTTCCTCTTTAACAGCGTTTAAGCGATTAATCTATTATTATTTAATAGATGCAATGTAGACAAAAACAGATGAATACAGAAAAAAATATGCAAAAGAAAGATTTTCTTATGTCATACTCACCACTTGTGTCAGCAAGGAAGAACAGAAGTTTGAATTTGTCACCAACAAATAATGGTCTATTGAGTGCTTGGCTGTCTTCATTCAATACAACAAATCGTACTGGTGAATAAGTAGTTTGTTGTATATTTTTCTTCAGATTTTGCCTAAATTTAATATGAATAAGAACATTTTGACCGTAAACAACGCATTAATAAAGGATAACCATTACTAGTCTATACGTCCCATTCTTGTGGTGCTATGCACATAAGTTTCATTATTGTAACAGTAAGAGAAAAATCCTATCTAATCGTTTAATATGTTTCATTTCATCCTCAGGCGTGCCAGGCACTTAGAGTGGAAGATCTGGTAATGCGCGCTAGGAGTTGTCTAAGCATTCGAAATAAGGTGAGTCGTCAAT
This sequence comes from Modiolus philippinarum, assembly GCA_002080025.1. Classification (NCBI taxonomy): domain Eukaryota; kingdom Metazoa; phylum Mollusca; class Bivalvia; order Mytilida; family Modiolidae; genus Modiolus; species Modiolus philippinarum. Next base: position 56,573 of record MJUU01039255.1, read on the forward strand.
AGAGTGACAAATGTGGACGGTCATCAAATAGATTTTGGTTTGAGAAAATCAAACAATCAAATAGTCCTGTATATTTCAAATGCATTCGTATAAGAAAAACTTTAATAAGGTATAACAAATTATACTTAGGCATGAAAAGAATACAAAATTATATTTTTACTTTTCTTTCAGTCTTCAAATTTAAAGATATAATTATATAATTATATCAAGATATCAAAATAGGCTTGTTTATTAAGTGTAACATCAATATTCTTGACTGTACACTTTACATTCAGAAGATAACATGATCAACAAATGAAGCAGAAAACATCAGAAATGTGGACATCCAAAAACGAATCAAAAACATTGAATTTATTATTTTTTTTAAATGAGATAGATCTTCAAAGTCTTTGTAATAAACATAAATAAATTGTAAGTACAACTGTAACCCTAACATGCTTTGTCACGATTTGTGCTGCATGCCACCGAACTAAATGTGTACTGTGCAGCAGTCGTATACATATATGGAATTATTGTTAGTTGAACTACTTCCGGACAAATCCAACAAATAGGTACCAAACTATACCAACCGGAAAACTGATACAATCAACGGCACGCCTTCACAATTCTGTACGTACTTCGACAACCTAATGTTATGGATGATTGATTTCATTAGTATTAGTTTATAGAAATTTTGACTATAAATTTAAGAGTGAAATTTTTTGACTTATGAAGGACGCGTAAACGTGTGCATAAAAATGTCTGATTTGGAGTAAAAATATTCAAACAAATATTTGAGTGTTAACATTGCGAAGCGTTAGTAAAATACTACTGTTTCTACTGTTATCTAGCTATTCCAGCGTTCTAATTCGGTAATAAAATCGTGTTCCTGATATCCCAAATTTACACTGTATTTAAAACTTGAAGATGTTAATGTTTTTTTTCAGTAAAAGTGAAGTAA